>JRZD01019991.1:4462-14602 GCA_000826945.1 Eimeria nieschulzi
GAAAAAGCAGCTGCCCTCCGTCGCCTTGCCCCTGCGTGGCTCGCCCCCAACCCTGAGGGTCGTGTGGGCCTAGAGTACCGCGCAGCTCCGGAGCATATTGAACCTCAAGGAAGGCGCTACACCGTCCGCCAGTCTCCAGGGCAGGAGTCTTACACCGTGAACTATGCAGGGTGGGAGTTCGTGATTAACATGGATCGCGATACTGCACTCCGCATTTGGGATGTGAAGTTCCAAGGCCAGCGTCTTGTTTTCGAGATGGGAATGATGGAGGCTCTGGCGCATTACTCTGTGGCTGAGCGCAACTGGTACTTTATTGACTCGTGGTACGGTGGTTTGGGCTCAGCTGCTCGCCGCCTGCACCCTGGTATTGAATGCGCGAAGACAGGACAGGTTCTGTTTGACGGAGGCACGCTTTGCATCTTTGAAAAGGATTTCGCCCGTCCTCTCCGAGCCCACTGGAAGAGCGGCACTTTACGTGACGGGGCACCGCACATGGCTCTTGTTCTCCGCTTGATGATTACCGTGAGCAATTACGATTATATTACGGATTACTACTTCCACCTCAGTGGTTTCCTTGAAGCATCCGTCTCTTTCACTGGCGAACTTTATGCTGGCGTCGAAGTCCCTTGGTATTCAGCTCGTCAGAGACACCATGGAACGCAAGTCAGTGGCTCTATGAGAATGGGGGCCCTGCACGGGCATCTGGCCGTCTGGAAGGTTGACTTTGATCTCACTCCGGACTACCGCAGCAATTCTGTCGTCTTCTCTGAAATTGTACATGACACTGCGAGGCCAGGTGCTATCAAGATTGATCAGTGGATTGGCGCAAAGGAGCTCGACGGTTTCGTTGCCTTCAATAGCACCAGACCCATCCATTACACCATCGTGAATGAAGACCACAACGTCTACGGAAACGTCGGTGGTATGACAGTCCTTCCCTACCCAACTTTCGCGGTCAGTCTCTTCATTGTTTTTTACCTACCATTATCTCTGCTTCTTGCCTCTCTAAGTGTATCTTAGATCTCCCTTGGTTTGGCTTCCTTGTTGGGTCGCATGCACCTGCTGACTTTGTCCGCCTGCTGGCCTTAAGTTTCCAAGCGTTCTGTGTTTGTTCCGCTGCAGATCCCTAACCCTCAATTTGAGCTGTACACGGGACCATGTGCGTGGGCTAAATACAGAGTAGCGACGACCGTCAGGCACCCGGACGAAATGGAAGCCACTCTTCCTAGGGACAACAAATACGCTCTCAAACCCGCGGTCTCCCTAGACAGATACATAAAGGTATGAAGGGCGTTGTGTAGATATCATGGGCATCAGAGCTGTAGCACCGACAAGCCGCATGCCCGCCCTACATAAAGAAATAAGTATTCTTCTTAACCAATATTGATGTTACGAACATGCCATTATCAACTGCAGTTCACTCACGGCTAGCGCTTTCCGAGGCCCAGTGCGGCCTTGGTGGTATAATCTGCAGCATTTGAATGCATGTTCAGGGTTGCCTTGTTGAGCCGTTGGATCTAGATGTTTTCCTCTAAGTTATGCGTGTTTGGCCATCAGAATAATGAGTCCATTCGTAAGGCCGATTTGGTAACGTGGATTTCCAGCGCCGTTTGGCACATTCCCGTCGTTGAAGACATGCCTCTGACACTCGCCCAAGGAAACACGCTCGGTTGGCTAGTGAAGCCACACAACTACTACATGGAAGATATGAGTATGGATCTCCACAACGCCGTCGGTGGTGCGGTCCAAGATCCCGGCACCTGCGCGCTTATCCGACAAGAAATGCCAAAGTACGGAGACACCCCAGAAGACTGAGCGCCGCCTCCGGCGCATCAAGAAGAAAATATCTAGAGGTAAAGTTTTCATCTCTTGGTATTGCCTGTTCTATTGGAGAGAGCCAGGGCTGCGCCCTTAGGTAGTCTCCTATCTCCTCGCTACAGGACAACGTCTTTCGAGACGTCCTCTGCCCAAACGGGCTGACCGCCTTAACAGGTACATCTGGGCGTCACCTCGACGGCAGATGAGCGCTTGCTGCTAAGGCCGGCAGTCAGAAGGCTGAAGCCGCTTTAGTACGTTTTTATATTATATATATATATATATATATATCCACAGAGCCGCCCCGTCAGCTTCTTTGCCTCGAGGCAGAAAGTAGCGGCTGCCTAGTAGGAACGACTAGGAAAACAACCGTGTTTAGTGCTGAAGCGCTTCAGGATTTAATTCCCCTTGGCAGGAGGAGCTGAGGCAACGATGACGTTGCCGCCAGTGACTTTTCGGCTCGCCTTTGCGTGGCTCGCCTCTGCCAGGTTTTCATGTGATTTCGAGCGGCCAACGGCGTGCGAGTAATCGGGTTTAACATTTCAGCCTAATCCTTTATTACTAGCAGGAAGCCCCACGCCTTATTCCCCCATATATCTGCCTCCTCATAATAGTACTTATGCCCCAGAGATTCGCGATGGCTAGCCGCAAAAAGTGCACTACAGGACAGCACAGCACGCCGACAACCGACGCAGCTGGCAGAGGCTTTGTAGTATTAGCCGTTCCTTTGCCTACCCTCTCCGTGTCCACCTAAGATAACTCTGACGAAAGGTACGAAAGATTCGCCCTCTTATATCTGAATGACATCACATGTTGAGTTTGTCATTCTGGCCCAGCTTTCAGCCTTGAGCTTCAGCTACTATCGCATCTCTTTACGTCCAGAAAGGCCTTGCTGGTTATCTTTGACGTAAACCCAGTAGATGCGGAGATGCTATTTATGGGAAAAGCACTTTTGGACTATCAACAGTAAGGACACGGAGTGCCAAGAATGTCCTGGTCGCAATGTAGACTCAAAGCCAAAAAACACTCAGCACAGGTATGT
Source organism: Eimeria nieschulzi (assembly GCA_000826945.1). Taxonomy (NCBI): domain Eukaryota; phylum Apicomplexa; class Conoidasida; order Eucoccidiorida; family Eimeriidae; genus Eimeria; species Eimeria nieschulzi. Next base: position 7,320 of record JRZD01019991.1, read on the forward strand.
AGGTAGAGAAAGCGAGGGGCAAAAGGTCACCAAACGGCACTGGCTTCTTATTTCTGCTGCTGCTGTTGCAGCCGTCGTTCTAATGGAGGCCGACTGCGGAGTCTGCTGCGGCGGCTGCAAGAGCAGCAGCAGAAATAAGAAGCCTGTTTGGTGGATGTGAAATTTGACACGCGTATTTCGGTGCTAGAAGGCAACCCTGTTTGGGTGAACATGGTACGGTAAAAACAGAGAAAAAGTGCGTTGCACTCTTCCCCCTTTGGTAGGGAATTCGTTTTACCCTCTAAAACGCACGCAAAGTGCCGTGGCTTCCACTTCACTCTAGTGGCTTTCTATTTCTGCTGCTGTTGCAGCCGTCGTAGCAGATTCTACAACATAGTAAAGTTAACGCGTAAAAGAATTTTAATAATTGTCGGTGCTAAAATTGCGCCCTAAGCTTCCCAGCTGATTGTGTTTCCGTGAGCATTCGCTGAAGCATAGCAGCAAGGTGCCTCAGGCGCTCCGGCAGGGAACTGCCAGGCCGTCCACAGGCGGCCACCACTGCATCTGGTGGAGTGCTGTTGCCACAGCGTCGTGACTGCTCATGGAGATGCCGTACCACAGTGGGAGCCAGCGCCTCTGTCACAGCGAGCAGTGTGTCAGCTGCTGCATCTGTGCGGCGGCACGCAGGAGTCACCAGATCAAAGTGCGAAGTGCATGGGGTGTTTTGCACCATGAGCGGTGAAGGAAGGTGGCTTTGAAGCAGAATGCTATCCCTACGTTCCAGAATGATTCCTTCATGACACTCGTCTCCATAGATCGCCTTCTTCTGCAGGCGTATGCCCTTTTCGTGATCAGCAACAAGCTCATTGCAAAGACTTGCAGCATCTCTCTTGCTGCTGCTGCTGCTGATGTTGTTGCTGCTTCCCGCTATTCCGAAGGCCGCAGGAACAGCTGGAGCATTTCCAACTGGTGGTGCGCGGCTTTGCAGCTGGATCGGCTGGGAGCTTAGAGACGACAGATAATATAAATTCGGGACCAAGCTCAGGCAATAAAACCCCCGGACCCCTGCAAAAGCAGCAGGCCTTAGCAGTAGCGGCTCCAAACAGTGCCCGACACTGCAAGTCTCACCGTTTGCAGCCCCTAGCACGATCTGTCCCAGGGATTTCGCGATACCCACAGAGCAAGAGGAGCAGCAGCAGCACTGGTGGCTGCTGTCACTGCCACTGGTGTAGCAAATCCACCGGTGCTGCAGCCCAATAAGATGTTTTATGCCTTGCTGTGAGGTATACATAAACCGTGCCTCGGCGACCTGGGCATAGATCGAATCCTCGCGCTCTATTGCATCAGCACATACTGAAGGGAAGGCAGCAAGCTCCCCACAGAAAGAAAGACTAACGCTTCCGCAGTTCTGCGCCCACTGGCACGAGCATCCTTGTTGTCCGCCAGCTATAGCCCCCGTACTGCAGTTGGCGTTGTTGGCAAGATTACCGCTTTTTTGATTGCCCCTGGTGCAGCCAGTCGTGAATGCGTCCGTCTCTGCTATGCCCTGAAGCATGAAGGCAGCCTGATGAGGGGCCACCATATGTGCAGCGAGTACCACGAAGCCGACAAAGCAACGCCGAGCAGATATGCCCAACTCCTCGCAGGTTTTGCTGCCGCTACTGCTGCTGTTGCACGCAAAAGCCTCTAGAAGCTCCACCTGTTCCTTGTGTGGCAGCCATGAGCAAGCGTAGCACAAGGCAGCAACTTCTGTCGTCAGATCGTCGTCCCAGCTTGATGGGTCACCTCTGTCGGGTTCTGTTGGTGCTAATGAATGCGCTCCATCCGCGTTTACTGGCACTGGATTGCTGTTTCCTGAGGCGGAAACTGGAGTGTTGCTGCAATTTAACGGAGCAGGCTGTCTGATTAGCAAAGTGCGTTTTCGGTGAATTAGCTCTATCGGTGCAACTCCTGAGAGCACCAAATAGACCACGACCACAGCAGGCAGCAAAGCCAGTCCTTCCATCAGCTCCTGCACCTCCTGCTCCTGCTTCTGCACAAGCTGCTGGCGCCGTCGACTTTGTAGCTCAGCTGTTGGCAACGAGGCGACATTTTCCTCTTCAAGAGCAGCTTGTAGCAGCAAGCAATCCTTGCGCAGCAGCAGGTAGGAGATGAAAGCCTCTACTGCAGTTCCCCACACGGCAAACGGCACCTTCCGTGCAGCAGCAGCAGCCGCTGCTGCTGCGGATGTTGAGGACTGTGTCGAGACACCCGGAACTGTCGGCGCAGCTGCTGCTCCAGTGGAGGCTGCTGGTGTCTGGCCTCCAGCCGATGAATCGGTGCCCGTAAGGAGAGGCAGAATCCAGAGCATTATGAGCTGCTGGATCTCTGTGAAAAAACGAAGTTTGTGGGATACAGAAGCAAACACGTAGCAAGGCACCTCGTTTTCAATCTGACAAAAGTGCAGCCGCCGCTGCTCTCGTTGCTGCTGTTGCTGCTGCTCCCAGCGCTTCCGCTGCTGGGTGTCTCTGCCACTGCAGCAAACACCAAGCCTTGCACTTTCCAGAATGCGTCGGAGAGCATTCAGTGCGCTGCACCACATAGCCGGCTCCTGTGCAGGGGGTTGAAGCCCCCGAAGCAAAATTCTGCCTAAAAGGGAAGACAGGTCTCGAGCGCTCAGCGCTCCAGCGGCAGCAGGAAGCAACGCAAAGAAAAAGTGCGCCACTGCCGCGGTAAACCGGCGCTGCCGCTGCTGCTGGCGTTGCTGCTGTGCAGCAGCACCAACTCCGAAGCCTGCGTGAGCAAACTCCACCAGGAGAGCAGCAAAGTGCGGAAGACGGTAGCAGTGTCTGCAGCAGAACCTCAAGACCGCGAGCTGAAGTGAACAGCATGCCTGCAGCTGCTGCAGCAAAGAATTAGGGTAGGATGGTGCAGAGGCTATCCCAGAATCACCAACATCACAAAGACCAGTACGGGCAGGCGTTGGAATCCCTTGCAAGGGCTGACGACCACTTGACAAAAACAGCCTCCGGATGGCACCTGACGCGACTTCCAGGGAACGCGAAAACAGCAGCGCGAGTCTTTTACCCAACTGCAACTCCGCAAATGGGGGTACGCCGCGAGAGGCAAGGGCCTCTAGCAGGCAGGTGCAGTGCGGCACAGGCAGTCCGTTGCCCCCGCTACTTCCCTTCTGAACAGCCCTGCCGGCTACCAGCCCCATCCACCCCAACGCCTCCACTGACTCGCTGGCGGGTTCATCAACTTCTTCAGGTACACTTGCCTCCGAACAAAAAGGGTCTCGTCCAAGTGCCACTGCTGCCTCGGGTGGAATGGCAGCAGCATCCGCACCTGGGCCGTAGGTGAGCGCCGAAGGCACTGGCTCAGGCAGCAGCAGGTCCTGCCCATCGCGGATTTGCAGCAGACGCTGCAGCGCTAGGCGCGTCAGGCTCTTCTCCTGCAGGCTGGCGAGCGAACCTTCCGCTGTGATATTTGTTAGCTGTACGTACAGTAGACTCAGCAGGATACTCCCCGCCAGATCAGGCATCCGATTCCCTGGCCTCCAGTGGGGCTGCCCGCCGTGAGGTCCCCCAAAGGAAATAACGGAGGTGTTTGGCGCTTTTCCAGAGAGCCACTCCATCAGAGTGTCTACTGCGGCTGCAGATGCGTCTTGCGCCTTCTGCTGCTGCGTGTTTGTCGGCTGCTGTTGCTCCTCACTTGCGTTTTCATCCTGTGTTAGATCTGCGCCTGCAAGCGCGAAGCTCACAGAAGTGAGCCCCGACGAGCCGGTGTTCCGCTGCGCTGCTGCAACACGCGTTGGAGGCATCAGCAAGAAAGGGGCCCCCATAAGTGCAGCAGCAGCAAGCGCTCTTGACAGTTGAGCGGCAGCACCCACCGCGGGCGCTGCGAGCCACCGCCGCACCGTCCCTTCAAAATGCAGCAACAAACGCTGAAGCTCGGCAGTTTGCTGCTGGACGCGCACCAGCCTCTGAGGCTTCCGTCTGTACTGCAGCAACAGCAGCAACAACGAATGTGTCAGGTGCGCAATGCCCGCATACGCAAGAGTGGATGGCCCCGGCTGCAGCTGCTGCAAAATCTCCTCAACGCGTTGCAAAAAATAAATGGCTTTATCCAAGGGCAAGATGCCCGCCTCCAGGAGAATCGGCACGAGACTGCCCAGGGCCAGTAGAGCGTTCCACCTGAAGCTCTGCGGGGTGTTGGGAGCGAACAAAACCAGCTCCAGGTTTTTGTAAGCCTCAAACAGTTGCGGGTAGAAAAGCCTTGGGTCCGGCGCCTGCAGATGAACGACGCGCGCAACTTCCGCTATCACCACGGCCAACCCTGCTGTCACAACGGCTGGAAGTTTGGCATCGGCAGTGGTGGTTTCTTCTGGGGCTGCATGCGGTTTCCCAAGGGGAGAAGAGGCAGCTAGAATGGCGTTAACACAAGATTTCAGCCGCATGCGATCTCCCGAGTAATGCTGCGCGTGGGCCGCTAAGAAAATACAGCGGCCAGTAGCAACAAGATCGTTTGCTGCCTTAGGGGCGGCTCCGCAAAGGCACTTCTGGATGTCCACAGGGGAAATAGAAGCCCCCCCAGTTCCCCGCAGTATTGCGGCAAATACTTCTTCTCCCTCCTGCCCCTCTTGCGGCTCCGTCCACAGAGCCGACACGTCTGCTGAGGCTGCATGAAGCGGTGCGAAGGCCAGAAGCAAACAACTGGATAGCCTGAAGAGCACCACAGCAAGCACGAATGAGGACTTTGGAATACAAAGAAGCATTGAATGATGGAAAGGGGTGACTGTCGTAAGAAAACGCAAGAGGGCCTTTGCCTCTGAAGCGCTGCCGGGACAGCCGAAATGCTGCCAGGAAGCATCCGTAGACACGTAGCTGCAAAGATTGTTTTGGAGGCATGACTCTCGTCCTAAAGTGGAACATATGTGCGCCTAGTGTGATATAAGCCCGTGTATACTGTTGAATACACTGCAATATGTCTTCTTGCTTTGAAGGACAGAGAGACTACTACGGGTAGGCACAAGTATATTTCCTATCTATCTGCACTTTGAGGCCTGAACAAAGAGAGTTATTATATACAAAGACTAGACACATAAGAGTGAAGGAGCACCATGGCGGGGGTGGCGCTGCAGCGGAGGCGTGAAGGCGTAGAGAGAAGAAGTTTAGAATGGCGGGGGTCAATGCAGGGTGTTGTGCTGCAAGAGCGCTGAGAAGAGAAGCCAATAGAGAGAACTCCGGCAGCCTCATGCCTAGGCCTGCACTGCGGGTGTTGCTGCTGCGGTCTTGTGAGGGTAAACTGGGGCTTGGCACGCCACTTGCAGCTGAGGCATTTTGCTCGTCGCCTGCTGCATGTGGCAGCAAAGCCTCCAACTGCTGCAGCATTTGCTGGCCCAGCTGCAGCAGCTCCCTGTCAGCGGCAACGGAGGCTGGCAGCAAGGCTGCAAACCTAGAAGAGACAAACAAAGCGCCAAAACATGCGCAAATTGGTGCGTCTAGCATTAGCAGAAAACAATTCTGGACTCTTATTGACCTCTTGCTGCTCCCAGCAAAAATGACTGAAGCGGAAGAGCGAGTGCACATGGAAAGTCAATGCATGTTTCTCGCTTGACAGACAGCTAGAAGCATCAGTAAGCTTGTTGAATACAGACATATATATGCAGGTAAAGCGGCAGATGCAAAGACCGAAGAAGGAGCAGCGAATCGAAGCTAAGTGGATTGGCCAAACGTGGGTTCCTTACCGGCGGACAAAAAACCCGCAGAGACGTGGAAGAAGCATCAGCAACAACGGCTCGCAACTCACGAAGTGTCGCGCTATATCCCTTGCCTCTTGCTGCGCATGCGCCCTTAGCTCCTTTGTCTCTGTACACCCCAAGCACCCAACAAACAAGAACAGCAACCGAACTATTCCTTTGTCCTCTGCCGTGCTGCCGACAGGAGCCACGCACCCGCTGCGTGTTTTGGCAAAGGTTTCCAAGCTCCTAAGAGCAGCAGCAGCAAAAGCAGCTGTCGATAAACCTCGTGTATGACTGGGACTAGTCGCACCTCTTGCTTCCTGCATGTTGCCGCCAGAGTTTCCCAATTTTCTTGGCTTCGAGAAAAGCAACAATCGGAGTACTGAGCGTTCGCTCTGTGCATCCCCAGCCACATCAGGTGCAGTGGCATCCGCGTTGCGTGCTAGAAGTGCGCCCAGCTTTTGCTGCTTCTGCTGCCCCAGCAACTCCGCAGGGGTCTGTGCATGTACAATGCCGCGAGCCACGCGCTCTTTACTCATCGCAGCGGCTAAGAGGGCAGCAGCGCCGCGCACTTCCATCTGGCGCAGCGGCAGATGCAGCACAACCCCTCCTATGCCTTCGCTGCAGGCGAAGCGCACAGAGGTGCCTTCACCCGCAGCGGCCCTCAGGACGCTCCCAGTCGCCGTTTCTATTGAAGCGGCATATAAAGGACCCAAGATGAGAGATGCAGCCTGCAGCGCCACTGAGCGGGCAAAGGGAGGGCTCGCCTCCGCGACTTCCTCAAGCAGCAGCAGCTGTTCCTGCATTTGTGCTTCGAGATCTGGAGACAATCCGCTGTCAGCGCGTTCTTGCAACGGCTCTTCCTCTTTCTGCTCCTGCTCTACTTGTTCAGCCAGGTCCTGGGCGAGAGCATAAAGAATAAGGACGTAACCATCGAGGGCTGGAGGCGGAGCACGAAGAGTGTCAAACAGAAAAGCGCACTTTCGCCGCAACACCCGCAGGATTTTTCCACTTTCTAAAAACCGACGCATGCAGAGGCGGCCCAAAGTGCTGAGGGTCAAGGCACATGCGCGATCCACCAGCCAACGCTCCCGCTGCTGCTCGTTTTGTTGGGGCTGCAAAGAGGGACAGGGGCCGCACGAAGAGACGAGCTGCTGCATCGCTGGAAGGAACTGCAGCAAAGCCCGTGGGCAAACAGACTCCAGTCGCTGCAAGCAGAAAGCCAGCAGCAGCTTTTGCAGGGGAGATGCATTGGCAGGCAGAACAAACGGCACGGAGGGGGTAGCAGAAAGAGGAAGTGCTACTGAAGACTGCATTTGCTCTTGAGCCTCAGAGCCCTGAGACGCGCCCGCTTCTCTCCCAGTGCCTCCTGCTGTCTCCCCAAGCGGCTCTTCATTTTCTTGGCTGCCTGGCGCTGAAGCCGTAAGTTTCGTGTAGGGCAGCTCGTCAAATGCAGCAAGGCGGCAAAGGCTCCGCATCAGCAAAAACCAACGCCCGTCTGCGGACAAGAGGGTGTGAGGGGCAACTGGCAGCACGCGGCTCGCCAGAAGTCCAAAGGAGTCGCCGCCGCACCAGCAGCACT
>JRZD01019992.1:0-19889 GCA_000826945.1 Eimeria nieschulzi
GAGATTAAACGGCTGCATACGATACTGAATTCGCGGGAGAGTCAGTTAGAAGAGAAGGAGCAAGAGCTTCAAGAGGCAATCTCGGAGTTGCAGGAGCTGCGCAAGCAACGCAGCTCTACATCACAAACTCCCAAAAACGGGTTTGTTCTGTTTTTCCTAGCACTTCCGGCGTTCTGTTTAAAATGTACCGACGACTGCGCACAGACTGCCTTGTGGCAAAAACCTCAGAATTCCCTGCCTGATGCCTGTTTCTTCTGCTGTGCCAAGAGGCGCTGACTTGTGCTTGTTTGTGCCTGCAGGCCTGACAGTACGGCTGAACAAAAAGAAGAATCTGAGCTTACTACAATGCGGAAACGGGTGGACTTGTTGCGGCATGAGCGAAAGGAGCTAATGGAACTACTACTACAAAAAGAGAAGCAGGTTGCCGTACTCGATGCTGTGGACCCAACTGCCAAGGAAACGTCAGCCCTGCAGCTGGGAGTTCAAGCGATATCAATGGTGCAAGGAGCTTCAGAGGTACGGGAAAAGCTGCAGCTAGCCGAAGCGGAAATTAAGACGCTTAGGGCAGAGCGTGTGGCTGCAGCTGAACTGCAACAGGATACATTTGACAAGCTGACAGACAAGCGCCGGGAGGCAGCAGAGCTCCTTGAGCTGATTTCCCAGCGGGACATGAAAGTAGCTCGTGTCGAAGCGTACTTGCAACAAAAGACGCGAGAGCTAGAGCTTCTCGCCGCGCGCGCCAAAGAACGACTGGAGAAGGAGCAGCGCAAGCGAGAAGAGGCACAGCAAGAGTTTCTGGTGGCAAAGGAGCAACTCAATGCGTTCAGAGCAAGTTTAGCAAGTCGCGACGAGAAGATCCTGCAGCTGCAAGCGGAGGTAGTGCGTCGGGATACGTTGCTGAGCCAACTGGAGGAACGTGTGCGTGTGCTGGGTGACGATTTGAATGGAGCCCATGGCCAGTTGCAGCAAATGCTGAAAGGCATGGCTGCTAAGGAAGCGTACATGCAGGAACTCGAAGCGCAACTCCGGAAGAACGACACTGAGCGTCAGGCTGCTTATCTGACAGAGGTGTCCAAGAGCCGGAAGCTAGCTTTGGATACGCGCATGCAGCAGGATCATTGCAGAGCGGCGTTAAATGATAAGCAAGAGAAACTTGCAGCAGCTAACCACGATTTAGTTCGAAGCAGAACGGCAATGGAGAAAATTCGGAAAGCTATTGGTAGTGCAACGGAGGAAGCAGACGCCTGCTACGCCCGCTCTCAAGCCCTCCAATCGGATGGGACCCATAGGCATACCCCGGTGCCACTACATGTCCCTCCTATGCCAGTAACTGATATCCCCCCCACCCCATTGCGAGAGAGTCTTGAATCAATGGGGGCTGACTTTCTAGTACGTCAGCCTCTTCCATCATCACTCCCAACAGGAGCCAACCTATCTGCATCTGCATCGAGGCAGCCAGCCTCAATGTCTAGGCCACCACCGTCGGCGACTTCAACAACAAGCTACGGAAGCCTCCAAAAGGATTACTATCGGCCCTACTCCGCTGTCCCAGGCGACGCCTTGGACCAGGCTATTGAGCGGTTATTCGAGAAGCCGGAATACCGGCCTCTTGCGGCACATGTCTGCCGTCTGGAACCCGGCGCTTATCTCTGTTGCAAGAACAAGTTTACCATGGAGCTCAAGAGAGATGGAACTGTTGTGATTAAGTTGCCGGGTGGTAAAAATATGGCGTTAGCCTCTTACCTCGACCTCTGCGCGAAGGGGCAAACACCTACCCTAAGCTAGTGCGATATGGTGTGCCCGTGCCTGCCACTTATACAGGGAGTGGCCAGGCCCTCGCCAAAAGCGCCGATAAGTCCTGAAACTTCAGAGTTTTTGCTTTCATCCGTTTTGTGAATCCAGTCGCCTATGTCATCTCTGGAGCACAGAGCACGAGAGGCTTGCACAGAATTATAGCCTCCTCCAAAAAGGCGCCTTTTCCCTTCTCCGGACTCCATAAGGAGGCGCTATATACCGTTACAATGTTCTTGGCTGAAAGTGCCTTTCTCATAGCAGTAGAATATGACTGAACACGTAAATGAAATACCTTCGCGTGGGTTAGAATTGCCTGTTTAAGTGGCAGGCAGTAGCTAGTTACGACAGACCGGTCGCCTGACAACTCTTAACATAATGTGTTACCGTATGTATAGCGCTCTTTTTAGAACGCATGCACATATCGTAAACTAAAGAGAATGCGTGGCCTCTAGTTTCGTGTCTGTGAATATCGACCCGACCGGGATCAAGGACGAAGGCTAGATGAGGCAACGTAGCTGAAGACGCCTTTCTCACAATCATTACATGTTCAGCGCTTCCTTTTCCAGCATTCCTATGGTCTTGACTTAGATGGACCGGCAATATGCGCTAATTACCCTTTTCAAATACAAGGCGCGAGGAAAGTATTAGAGCCCAATTGCACATCAATGGATATGGGGGCATCTGAGGCCAGCAGGTGAGTTTATGCGCAGCAGCAGATTCAAAAAATCTATCAAACTCGTGGCCACTCTGTCGGTCCAGTGGATCCACTTGTTCTCTGGGTTGAGATATGTCTTCACCCACTTAGACACATAATCCTCGACGACGTCCGTAATATCTGCTACCTTCACCGGAAAAATTCCCAATATCTTCTCCGTGATAACAAGCTTTGAGAACCGCGTTTGTAGAAGTGTTGGTCTCCTGAGATACGGCCAAACGCCATTGCATTCCACGCTTATCTGCAGTAGGAATGTGACATCTTCTCCGCAGCAGCCGTCAGTCCCGTCCCAAACAACGGGGCATAAGCCCGGGGCCTCGTCGTATAAACACTGCCCAACGCGAAGCGACAAGGCGAGGGTCTTAATCTTCCCCCGTACCTTCAAAACAACCCTGGAAACAGCATGGCAGCACAGCAAACGTCCCATGGAACAAATAAATCAGTTTGGCTACATTGGAGTTTTGATTCTACAGGACCAGCCCGTCATCACCGTCTGATGCTGGACGTGTTGAGGCTTCTTTCAAAGCCCACAACATGTCTAAAGCCAAGCACTTGTGAGTTACTCAGTCCCATGTTATCCTCGTGCTGTATGTCACTAGACGAACACTGGAACTGCGTTTGCAAGCGCCACTGCTTTGACAAAAATGTCTGGGCAGGGAGGCATCTGAATAATCTACACTTATGTTGCAGCTGAAGCAGAGGAATACTCGTACCGCTTCCCAGCCAGGATACGCAAAGGTTCTGCCTTCCAGTAATCGCGAGCTAGGTGACGTAATCATGTGATGGCTGGGTGTGTACCTGCTGTTGGGCGCTGCATCGAAGCGGACGACGTCGAGCTCCGTGGTCTTCAGACCTGTAACCCAACGGGCCATGGCTTCGTAGATAGAGCTGCGAACCACGGCTAAGGATTGCGATTCGATGCAGGGCAGTGGCGCTAGATGGCCCGTGGAAGCGCAGTCACCAAAGGACTGCGGCAATATCTTCACCAACAAAGGGCTTATATACTCTACAAACAAAGCCACTTGGTTATTCTGAGGAAGAACGCATGAGAGATTTAAACAGCCATCTAATAAGTACAGACGTCACTTAGTAAGCAACAGATATATCCTGCCGTATAAGCTGCGACATTGGACAACAGATGTTAATGTACCATAGTAGACCCTCCTTCTGAAAATTGTCGACTTACAACTATCCTGAGATCGACATCAATCACTTCTGCTGGTTTAAGCCAAATTGGCAACAGAAGAACCAAAGCAACTGTTACGCGAATACACCCGTGCATAAAAACACCGAATAGGCTGGCCTTCCTTCTCCTTCCCCGTTCTTGTGGCGATATCACCAAGGCGGAAGTGGCTTGGGGTGTCGGATCGGACACCATCGTCAGGTTGGATCGTTCGGCTATTGAGGAACTGTCAACTTGAAATGCCCTGTAACAGTCTGGAGCTAAACATGGAGTCTCGTCGCCACGTTCGGTAAGCAGACATCTTTCTAGACAGCCACTCTCCGCTACTGACGCCGCACTAGAAGAGCTCGACGTTTCCACCGGATGTACTGGTGGTTTCACTTTTTGAGAAACGTCTTCAAACGATAGAGACATCTTGTGTACTTGTGCGGCGCTCACTCCGAAAGCCATCATCGACCAGAAACCACTGAAATTCCAGAGCAACCGATCAAGCGTACCAACCGGATCGGTAGAAGAAACAGCCGGTAGACGTGCGCCAAAGAAATCGATGTTATTCACAATGAAGTAGGATACCAAGAAACCGATGCTTAGGACATCCGGCATCGCCAGGTCGCCGAAGACGGATGATATGTAGGAGAGAATAGTGGTAACATAGATAACTCGCTGTCTGTAGCGTGGATATCTGCAGGAGCCAATGAGCGAACCACCGGCCAGTCGCGAGTTAGAGGACACGCTAGCATCGCAGCTCCCTGCAGACCGTTGTAGGAGGCACACACCCACCATGGTTCCTATAGATGTGACGTACACAACAAACGTCGCTAACACTGGGAACACGAACATAGTGCCACAACCGCTGAGCAAGTAGCCCATCGAACGCAGACGCCAAAAGACATCACCCAACGAAGAAGTGGAGGTCTCAATTGCGAAACCTCTTTGCTGGCCAGGGACCAACAAGACTTCGAATACGGGCCGTACCCAGGAGACAAGCAGCGCAAATGTTGAGATGCAAAAAAGCAAAGCCATGAAAAAGATCCGAACAAGACACTCTGACAAATGCCCCTTTGTATAACCACTTTCGAGCTTGTCATCACCAGACAACTTCTGCTCGTCCGCAACAGCAAGACCCCCTCTAGCAGAAGGGCTTCTCACCAACCGTCTCAGGCAACCTCCAACTCGACAAAGGAAACTAAAGGCAGCTCGGCCTAAAGAGCTTACAAGCAGGAGTAAAAAAACAAATGGTCGTGCAGCTTTAATATGATATCGGGAGGCTCTCTCCCAAAAAGCCCTCACATGGCCTTCTCTGTGCAGCCGAGAGTGGCCGGTGGACCGAAGATATTCGTGATCAGAATCCTGTTCACTTCTGTGTTGTGAGTGACCTGCAGGCAGATAAGCTGAACTCGATGGAGAGTATCCTTGCCAAGGAGAGCATGAGTTTCCACCAACCCGGTGGCGGATGTCTTGCTGAGTTCCCTGAAATCCACTGTACACCTGATCCTCCTCTGCTATGCTGACAGTCGGAGTGGCTGGCGGTAGAATTGCAAACGCTTTGCGGGGCGGCAATCCTGTGGGTCCAAAGGAATCGTCCAGTGACATTGTGGAGCTTTCATCGAGGGGGCAGTCAACTCCAACGAAATACTTCGGGGAATATCTTGGGAGAAAAGGAATGGACAAAGAGCCTGCAAACTGTCCAGCCTTCGCTGCCGTGATACCCTGAAAAGTCTCCGAGTAACAGTGGCAAAGCCACTGCGCAGTAATGATTGACAGAATGCAGTAAGAGAGATATGCCTGAGCCGCCAATTGGGGCTCTACTGAAATGCTGACAAAGTTTATGAACGTCACCAGCACAATAACCGCAAATGCATATACAAACTGATATTTGCAGAAAATAATTAGCACCTTAGCGGTCTTCAGCGGTAGCCAGACGGAGTAAGTGCAGCGGCGACAAGATGTCGCTATCACCAAAGTAAGTGTCATGAGAATAAACTTGACAATAGGAATCACAAGTGAGAATATGGTGACGTAGATGAATGGGACGTAGTCCCTCCGGTCCAACAGCAGCCGCACCAGGCCTATCATAGAGAAGTCCTGGGCTTGCGTAGGACTTTCCAGAGCCCCAGGAGCTTTAGCTGCAACAAGTGGCGCAACACATAACAGTTGTACTGATATGCACGTTTGCGCAACCTGATGTTCTTTGAGGTTGTTTGGATAGTTGTATTTCCTGTGTGTCAAGCGTGTGACGGAGCAAGCGATGACGACACTAGCAAGCGAACCTCGCTTGCCGCCATGAAAAGGATCCAATCACCGCTATAATGCTCGCCAAGACAAGGAACTGTGAATATGCACTTTAAGAGGGACTGAAGAGTGGTTTGACTCACCAATAATTCGTATAGCAGGGGCGCATATTCCACAAACGTAAAGAGCCGTTGCGGATAGCAGGAGGGTTGCTCCGATTGCATGCTTTATCTTTGCGGTGAGGGGGAAAACCGGAAACGGGTCCTCCATTCTCCATAAACCGTGAAGTGTCGCCATCTCACTGGAGGATTGGAGCAGTCAGCCATCCGTAGGAAACTTCAGTGGAACTCTTTGAGTAGCATTTGAAAACGACATTATGAGGGAGGACAAGGCGTATACACAGAAATCACATCAGACATGGTCGCCGTGAAAGTGGAAACTAGTGGAATACAGATTGAATCGTTTGATATATGTGTTTAGAGCCTTGGAAAGAAGGTATCCTTTTCCCTTATGCAGTGGTCTGCACGTGCCATACCATGGGAGCTTCGGTTTATGTGTGGACCACAGTTCCCCACTAAGTTCCATTGCCTCATGTCTAGCATCTTACCCCAATATTATTTTTTTTAAAAAGTTAGTCAACTTGTATTTACATTGACTGAATTCAGCAAGTAAAGTGTGGATTATTGGGCAAACCCTCTGCCCGACCAACAACTCAATAGGCCAGACAATTAGGCTTTTTCATAATACACAGGAAACTGTTCCTTGCTAACAACTTCTTTTTTTGGTATTTCAAAACGTGCACGAACACATTGATCGGCAGTGGAAGTGAAGATCTAATGCTTTTTGCAGCAGCCAACTGCATCAGGACAATCGCTCAGTTCCTCGGTAAAGAAACTACAAAGCGCAACATAACAAAGATGAACTCTCATGTACTTGTCCATAGAAAATTTATCTTGTTTCGCATTAACTGGGGGACATTGTAGTGTTCTGGAATGGTTTTTCGACCGTAAACCACACTGCAATCGGCTAACTCCCTCCTCTACGGCCAGCCCATTTCGGACATTAGGCCTACTACGGCCCATGTACACCCATGTAACATGCTAAACTGATTGTTAGTGATATGTAGCTAACAACTTGTATACACACAGTATACACAACACTAGTTAACCACAGAGAAATGCAGGTGCTAGATTGGGGGAGGCGCACCCCAGCACCCCACACACCAACAGTAATAAGCCCGAGGCTACCCCTCAGACTGAGCTGTAACAAGGGGTATATGAACCAACAGATCCATGGCCCAGAAAGTTTCTTAGACGTCATCAAAACGTATATTTTAGTATGCTATGTCCTTTTTCTGTGAGAAACAGCTCCTATTTAAGACAGGATATGGGACGTTACGACACATATTAGAGCTTATGATCCTATACACAGCCCCGTCATATGGAGGCTTCTCTAGACGTGCCACTTATGCATAGTTTAGCCAGCCATTACCAGACCTCACAACTTTATTGCACACCCTTTTAACTTCATAATACATGCAAGCATATCGGTACAAGCGGCCGCTGAAATAGCGAACCACGTGGACGTGAAACTAACGGCGATATCACGAAATTCAGATACATCAAGCAATGTCTGAGATTTGCTAGACGTACAGACACGACTGCAACCATGGCAGAGGAGAAAGGTCTACAAGCGACAAGCTCTGAGCACGGCTTTAAAGCACTCTGCATGGTTTGTCAGAGAGAAAATGCTGAGAAAAGCAACGACACTAACTGCGTTCCATGTCATAATTGACATTGAAGGCCAAACTGCTGCAAGCATACCTGGACGTGTGAATGCGGTGCCGTATCAAGTTAGCCTGCAGCCAATCGCGCCAGCACATCCAGGCAATATTTGTGGGAGTGGAAACTAGCTGAAGCCAACCATGGAGCAGTAACACGATTCACCAAACTGCGTATGAATCCTCGTTAATAAAGAAGGAAAACCCCTACCAGCTCGTCGCGTTGCCGCTGCTTCTGGATGTACTGAACCGACGTCCTTGTGCCTTCAGTCATAGAATTATGGTCTTGTTTTTCGGCATCGTTACCAAGGCATAACTCCAAGCACGAGATAAGCGCTAGCACTTCATGGAAAGACAACTGATGGAGATTCGCAGATAGAAAGAAAAAAAAACCTGAAAGGAGCACAAAAGCGACACACCTGAAGAGATGCAGTAACCGTTGACGTGTGTGGTTCGCGTTGCTACGGAATCGGCCCCTATACTCACCCTCGACCCAAGAGAAGGGGATAGCAAAATCATGGAGCCTATGAAGTTGCCATAGCGAGTCCAAAAGAACCATGCACTCAACGGGGCTCAGGTCGGCAGGTGAGCTGAGCCGCCGAACACGACCCACAAGCCACGCTACAGTTGTACAGCCTTTCTGCACTTGGCTGAACTTGTTTGGAGCCGTACTTGTAAACACCTTTTGCTGCAGCTAATTAACTAAGTTCGGGGGATATTCTTACGAGCACACTGCCGGGATCGCAGAGGCAAGCATGTCTCGAACGGCGGCTTCGCAAGGAATGGCCTCAGAAGAAACACAATGCTGTTTGGCAGTGGAATCCAAGCTCCTTGCCCCGCCAAGTGTGGTGGTAACTCCATTGTCAAGGAACCCAAAGAGCTTGCTTCGAACAACAGCCGACGTGTACCTATTCTCCAGAGGGTTGGAAAGGGGGTCACAACCACTTTTTTTTTTGCCGTCTCCAATGGTGATTTCCAGTTGGTTTTTGGCTGTTTGCAGGTCCCCTGCACCATCTGCATTGCCCAGAGCCTCAGCGACTGCTGCTTGTAATGACACAAGTACTGCGTCCTCTGGGTGCTTAAGGAGGCGCCACACTGTGACACCACCGGCAACCATGCTGCGTATAAGTACAACACCCTCGGCCATTTGAAGAAAACTGAATTTAACTCAGCCACCAAGGAACAGTGCTCGACATGTCAGATACCGCTCACCGTCTGCAAAGCTACCACAAACTAAAGCACACATACCGTAACTTGGCGCGTGGAGAGGCAGTTACGAGGCTGCGTTTCAGGTGGCGCGCTAACAAAGAGAGCGGCCCAAGAGAGGCCTTCCACGCTGCTGAAATGGTGTTGCAATGGCAAACAGGGCTTTCAATTTCATTTGGCGGCTGTTTCAATGGAACGGCTTGAGACTATGGCACACAGCAAATAGTTCGTAAAAAGCCGTACGGAGACATAAGCAAGAACCGAAACGCAACAGAATAACTTTCCTGACAATAAAGTGATAGTGCAACGGCCTGTCAGCTTCAACGATTTTGCAGGGAGCAGCACTTGTTTTTAGCATGGAAGACGTACGATTCCACCGTAGACTTGCGAAGCAGCAACAAATACTCTTACACAGTCGTTCACAGTAGCACGATGTAACTGCAAAGGCAACAAAAAGAATCAGGACAGGTCGCACGCACAGCGTAAATGCTTCTGGCTGGCTTGTGCTTCCTAAGGAACGTCTCTTGAGTTGGGGATACCTGCCTGTCTAGCGAACACGGCCAAGAGCAACACAAATAGCGGGGTCGCCTTGTCACGCAGACAGACACCATCGTCGCCGCCTTCCTTCGACAGATTTGCAATGAATTTATGGGGCAAGCTGCCTCTCATACATCGGCTGGGGAATGCCACAGCCAGAGCTGTCTCCACAGGTGAGCCTGATGTCCCTTCGATCGTATGTTTAGTCTCCGTTAATTTCAACGGTTCCAGCAAGGCAAGGGTCAGGCTAGATTCTGGGTTCTCAGCTGCAGCTCCCAGGACAACTGCAACATCAGAAGGGCCAAAATGCGGCAAATTTAGGGCAATGCGACTACGTATCTCTGCGAACAGAAGCTCGTCGATAACCCGGTGCCTGATGAAGGGTACACAACACATAGAGCGGGCAAGGCCTCAAACTATGAGTGGATAGATGCACAGTAAAACCAATCCGACTAGGCAAATCACTCCGCCGTGGACTACAAAAGGGCTTTGCTGACTTGACAAGAGCTTTGTAGAGGAGCGCCAGGTCGTTGGCTGTCCAGAGCTGCCAGAACGCGTCAACAGGTGGAGCTACAGGCTCACCCTGCAGCAAGAAGCGCTGGAGCTGAGTCCAGCCAGAGTAACACATATGCACACAGCAGGTAAACGAATGTTATGCAATCTTTTCTTCGTATAACCCAACCAATCCACCCAGTGGCGAGGGACCGCCACTTCGCCATACTACTCCACTCGGACTATACAAAAAAAACAAAGCCATGGAAATATATCGCACGCACTGCACTAACCTCCTCAAGAAACGCTTTAGGGTGGAAGTTACCACGGAGCGCCAGGAAAAGAAACTGCAAAATCCCCGCAGGACTGCAAACTCGCAAAACCGGATTTATAATTGTCAGAAATGATAGAAGAATACCAGCGCGTTTGGGGCAAGATGTTTTCAGGGATTATAATCAAAAACTTGGGAAAAATAACAAGGAAACTGGCGAACTTGCCTTAGGTTGGGCAGTGCGATCATAGCATGCGTCTCAAGAACACTCCAAACGTTTTCGTTGATGTTGGGGTTTCCTGCAATCGGTGAAACAGAGCTGCCCCGACCCATGTCTTCACGATTAATGTCAGATGGCCGTTCCAACGCCGCTGTATGTTTTGTGAAGTCATTAGATGCTTTTGACCTGGCCAGAAAACTCCTCTCATTCCCTTTGCCAGTGACTTCAGTGGCATCCGATACCACAGGAACCAGCAGTGCTGCATCAAGCATCTGCCTAGGGCCTACACAATTCGTTTGCGTTATCCGGAGCTGAAAGTTTCTCACAAGCCGAGCGGCTAGTTGTGCGGATTTCCCCATTTCGGCATTTTACAATAGCTCGGCAATACCGAGAGGCGTGGAGGGACCAGCAAAGTTAAAACAGCTATCAGCATTTGTGTGTTTAGACCTGGTACAATGCGCTTGTGGCTGCGAAGGAAGGCGCTAAGATCCTTAAGAAGGTGTTCCTCTCGAAGTCTTGTGAATACAGTAAGATGGAGAGTGATTTGGTGGTGCAGGGCCAAGTCAAGCCCTTGCCTCTCGACCATCCCATTATTACCAGAACGATATACAAAACGAAAAAAAATGTGTTAAGGGTATTCTAGTGTGGATTGAGTCCTTGGGTGCAGTGGAGTGGCTGCATGTAAGCTATAGGATCCTCGACCCACCAAAGAAGTATCGACTTTCAGTAACGTCGCCTTTGATGGGAAACAAAAAAAAATGGCAAGGTCCAGGCTTTACAGGAAAATAACTGCTTAACAAAACGGCTGTGCAAGGTGCACATAGAAGCAAGGATCCCTCAGGTTCTCTGAATGCCTTCTCAGGGAGCGATCACTCCGTCCTTTTCCGCTTTTCTTTTGTCTAGAGACTGTCTTTTTCTGCTTACCAAGCCTTTAGTAATCTGCATGCGGCTGGTTTGCCGTTTTGTCTTTCATCAATCTCGCGCTTTACATCAGCATTCCAGCGTATTTGGTCGCTTGAGGCCATCCTCAACTGGTGAAACAAGACCACCCTTGTAACAAAGCCACCCTTTACCAAAGTATTTTGTTATCCACCTGCATAATCTTGCGGGATTGTCTTGAGAGTATTAAATGGACTTTTCCTTTATATCCACATCAATCCTCTGTTCGTAGAGTGCTGTTTTGTTCAGACTAATTGTGTTCTTGCATTCCAGCTGTAGTGCTCCAGCTGATACGGAGATGAAGCTTGGGTTCTATTCCGCTCATGGCAGCTTTGGGGAGCTTATGGCTGCTGTTTCTGGCCGAGCTGGTTTTCTGGATGTGCTGGGGCTGTAATTCAGTCTCGATCACTCCACGGGGTTTGCGGCGCACGCAAATCAGAGCCCCCTCACTTTGTGCCTTCGTGTCTTCATCACCTATATTGCTCCATTGGCAAAATGAGGGCCCCATTGGGTTTCCTTCAACCTGCATGGCACATGGCTGCCTTCGAAAGGAAGATTCCCAGCAACGCATAGCGGCCACAGGTACGGCGTTGGGTGCATTCGACCGCTTCCACCTACCAGTTACTACATTTACTACAGACAACGCGAAAACCAATAAAATATGGTATTTTCTGTGCTTGTGGCCCACGCACAACAGGACGCCTGCGGGAAACTATTGGGCATCACGAAACAGGTGCTACCCCGGATCGCACTTGCCACTGGCGTTTGATTCCTGGGGAAAGGCTGGTTGCTTCGAGCGGTCTTTTCAGCCCGAATTTATATGGGAGAGGTTATGGCCACTACGGGCGACTGGACGACCAGCTACCCCGACTCTCAGGCAGGTCTGGTAACGGGAACACCGTGGGAGAAGATGGGAGATCGAACGCGATGTCACGAAGAGAGACGCAACATTATCCGCAAGACATGGAGGCGTTCCAGCAGGCGCTAAACCAGCTGGACAGCTCTTTTTTGCAAATCTCAAAGCAAACGTGAGTTGGCATCATAGAGCTAGGCGCTGGTGCTCTGGCCCTCCTTAGTCTGTTGCACGCCTGTGGCCTGCTTCTGGTTTCTTATGCGCTACCCAAGCCGACAGCCCTAAATTGCAAGTGCGGGGACTCTGCAGTACAATATTTATTGTGTGCCTGAATGCGATAAATGCGTGCTGCTTTGCAGAGCCTCGCCTACGGCTAAGTGAGCTTCTGAATTGCAGGGTAACCCTACCATTGTTGCTTGAGTTTGTGAAGGAGTGCAACGCAACGGGCGATTTGGAGTCTTGGAAGGGCTGATAAGCAGACGTTCTAATCACACCCTACAGAGGATCCGTTTGCGAGATGTTTGCAGAAATGCAGAAATTCTGCAGAGCCTCGGCATGCTGTGGAGGCAGCGGCGTCTTGAGCAGCGGCAGGAAGAAGAGCAAGAAAAGTCCCCAGACATGCGGACCCACGCACCTCTGTACGGATGCACTGCTGAGGCCACCCTTGGGCGCAGGAGCGGGAGTGCCTTCAGGGCTCGTGCGTACAAAACGGTGTGTCATTCCGGCAGTTGGGAGTAGTTGATCTGGTGCAGATAGAAAATGGATATTGAATTATCATTATGCACTTCGAATACTTTGGAAAGAAAGAATTTTTGACGTTGCATCTTATTTCTTTTCTCTTTGTATGAAGTCCCCTCTTGCTTGCGGATGTCGGCCTACTGCAGGCATACGAGATTTTGCATCTCTCACGGATCCCGATTTACAATATTGCTGAAGTAATTCTGCTGTTGCGAGAAGGAGGCCTCCTCCTTCGCGGGGAGGAAGGCAATTTGGTGAGGCGCGGCGCTTTCCGCTCAGGCGTTTTACAAAAGATTCATTTGGTAATCTCTTACGGCCTTTCCGAGTTTATTAAAAAATCGTAAGCTTGACCTGTAATAATTAGGGTTTTGGAGAGCCCCTAAGTTAACTTGTATTCGTAAGATTTAAGCTGCTGTTGAGACAGAACGGAGGACAGTTTCCACCGCTCTCATACTGAGTATGAGAAGCCGATGTCAATGCAGCTGCCACCCCTAAAGCAGATGTTTCGCAGTTCAAAATGGCCGTGGGTGCTTATGATGGCCCCTGGTGGCAGTGGACTCGTTTGCTGTTTGTACCAGGCGACGCGTGCTGCGTGCAGCGGCTGTTAAAGACCTAAGCAGATTACCTGGGGTGACCAAGCAGACTGCTACTGTACTGTTTGACGAGCATTTAATAGACAGCGCCCAGGCGTTGCGCGACCGCCTCACCGTTCTTCTCCGTAGCCAAAATCAGGACACTCGAAATATCCCTAATTGCAGGACCACGTCGGCTCTAACAGTGGCAACGGATGCCGCTGAGGCATTGGGTTCGTGTCAGACTCCGGACAAGGACGCATTAGCTAAACTGTTCCCAACTGATCTTTCTAGGGCTTGCGTGATCCACGCGGATTCATTTGGTGCAGCTATGGACACCGTTGAGTTTGATGAGTGGCAGCAGCAGCTCCTCTTGGTGCAGGATGGCCTTAGGGAAGCGAACGACCTTGTAGCGCAGCTGCCTGTAACTGGCACTAATGTTGAACAAGGCCTAGCATACCCGCTGCGGGACTTTCCCAGCAAATTCCAGACCTTGCCTGTTGTATCTCTAGGAGGAGGCATTTTCCATGGGAGCAGCAATAAGCTCATATCCTTGTCAGTGCAGATTTCGCTCCTCCCCAGCTGGACTGAAGAGGGTCATCTGCCCCCGGCCCTTGACCAAGCTGTTTGCTCTGGGGGCCGGGGAGCTGGACCTGAGGAAAACATATGGCTAAAGAGGCAGTGGGAACAAGTATCGAAAGCATATCAAACGCTGCGACTACTGCTGCACCGTCGCGTTGTTGACACGCTGAAGCAGCGGCACTTACTCACGGAAATCATATGTGACAATTCTAGAACTACCCATGCAGCTGGCAGCCTTCCATGGCGTCAGGAGACATACAGGCTGGTAAGGGCGCATGCATCTCAGAGGCACCTTCTCCAGTCTTTCTGTTATTGTGCTGGTGTAGTAGCTTGACGGAGGGGGATATGCCTCACAGCTGCAAGTTTTTGGGGCCCTGCCGCACTGTGCTTCCTATTATGTTCGAGGGTATACGTGCAGGTGACTATTTCAACAGTGCCTCCGCGCGTGTTTCCTTTTGCGACACTCGCTGCGCGCTGTTCCGCTTCTGCTTATCGGCTGTTGCAAAACCAGACACAAAAGCGATGGGGCTGGAAGCTGACGCCAAGGGGCTTGACCGCGTCTTCACCGGCGAAGGCGAATATCGTGGCGCCCTGTCAGGCCAAGACTGCGAAATGTCCTTCAACCATCCAGGACCCCACCGGACCTGCGGCAGACAGGGACATTTCGAAGTCTTGTGGCTCCGAAGGTTCTACACCTTCGTCTGCACTGACAGAGCAAGCCTTGTGGGTGTTCGACGAGGATGGCGTTTTGCGGCTGTTGCAGGAGCCGCTATCGATGCAAGAACGGATCGGGAACGCGCCGCTCAGTAAGTAGAACCGCAGGTGGCCACCACTAAAACCAGAGGGGGGCCCAGAGGTACGGCGAGCGCAGTGGTAGGCTGGCTTTGGCACCATGCAATATGCTGCCGTTGAAGGCTTACCCCAAAGGTATTCCCAGCAACATCTGTGGCAGCCCGTCAGATAAGCCGTTCCTTTTTCGTGGCGCCATTTTCAGTGTTGCAGCTAGGGAACTACAACAAATATTCATGTGTTTCAATGATTGTGCAAGGGGGGGCAGGTGTTGATGCCTTAGACCCATCGCCTTGCTTTTCTCGGGGGTTTGTGCCAGAGTAGTTCGGGTGTAAGTCGCCATATATGCATCTCTACTGTATCAACTTCTCACCTTGCTGCGCTGACAAGGAATATGCGAAACGTCTTGCAGACAAACCAGGAGAACACCTCCTGTGCATGTCAGCACATGTGCAGTCTAGCGGACGAGAAATTAAAAATACTTTGTCTACGGGATGCATCATCAAACACCCGATGCAATCGCAATGAGTTCATGAAGCAGGTCATTTGCTCCACAGATGTCCCTGATTTGCAGTAGCGCGGGAAGCACGTAGCGGCCAGGCCGAGTCGCCTTCTCGACATTTGTGCAGAAGAGCGGACCGTACGCCGTTGGCCCTCTCCCACAGAGAACATCAAACAGCATCCCGCGTAGAGATGACGGCACGTTAGCGCTCGAATAGTGGCAGCGTTCTTCCCGTTGGCAACTGGCATTCGAACTGGTATGTTGCAGCGCAGCTGCCCAAGCGCATAGCCGCAAAACATCTGTACAGCTCTCCGAAGCCTGGAGTTGTTGTTGGTGCAGAAAGACATTTGCGCACTCAGCGTTTCCTGTTCCATGAGAAAACAAGGCGACTGACTGGCTGCAACTCACCACAGCCCATAACGCCGATATGCACGCAACAGAAGCGTGCTTCAGGCCGACTGCCAGAGCCGGATTACGAGAAGATGATGCTGCAGCTACGCTAAAGCCGTCTTCCGTTCTCAAGAACTCGCCGGCCGCCACCCCGAAAGCAAACCACGCGCGAGCAAGTCGTTGAATTCCCTGCAGGAGGCTAAGTAAGAGATGGCGGCCAGACTGAGCTTGCAGACACAGAGCACTGCCAGACCATGCCATGCCCCGCACAGATCCTCCCAGGGTCGTTTCCTTAATGACTGCTTGGCATAAGCCGGCATCGGCTTCCTCCTCGCCGTTTTCAGCCTGTCGGCGCACACTAAAGAGCTGCCGGCGGGCCCCAATCACAGCCTTGCGCAGCTTGTGAGTTGCAACCGTTCGCAGCGGCCACGAGGCCGCATGCCACTCCAGCTCCAATGCTCCTGATGGAATCCCTTGTGACGCATCCACTACTCCTTCAGTCTTGCTTACGTCTCGGCATTTAGCGCGCAGGATGCTGGTATCAACGCATTGTTGACTCTGCGCCTCCAGCTCAGATGCTTGAGCAGCGGGATAACAGGTGATACTTCTCCCCCAACACTGTTCAGCCGCAACAGCGTCTGGTAACGAAGCCGCCAGCGTCGAGGCGGCAATTACAGACCACATAAATCGAGTGCAATCCCTCATAACTGGCAGCCATTTTGACGCATCGAACGTGCTAAATACGCCAGTTGTGTTAACGCTAGGAAGAACCCGTCTGGTGCATCTCTCGTTGCACTGGCTGATGGAGGCAGTATTGGCAATGAGCGGGGACAGTGGCAACGGCCGGCTTAATAAACTGGCATATTCGCTGTCTGCTGCGTTTTCCGGGAACTTGTGTCCAGCGAGTGGCAAGCAAGACGACAACACAGCCTCCAGCTGGGCATCGATCCACTGAAGGATGCCATACCGCTGTAGCAGATGCTGTGCATTGATTGCGGCAAGGGGCAAGCGGATGGAGTACTTCGACTGCTCCTCTTCGGGGTTTTCAACCCTCATGAAGAATTCGCAGGTCTCCGCTTGAGCCTCAACAAGTCTGAATGCAGTATGAGTAGTCCACCAGGAGCACTCAGACAGGCAAGGCGGCGCTGCCGTCGAAATCAAGAGAGATTCCAAGACGCTGCGACCTAAAGCCGACTTGTATGTGGGGAAGGCTAGCAACGGCAACGCCGACAGAGCGATTACCGCAGGGGGTGGTAGTATAGCTTGAGTCGTTTTGTGAGCCTGGAGTCTCAGGCTTAACGAGATGGAACCGTCATCTAAACAATGGGATGCAGCCATAGCCCTTCTGAGCACCAGCAGCAAGAACTTCTTTTGCACAGCGGACGTTGCAACAGCAGGAGAGAGCAACAAGCTCGAGAATATTCCATCCGACCCCAAAAGTGGATTAAGCGATGCCGATAACGTCAAAGGCATGCATGGGTCTTGCAGTAACAAGGACATGGCAGGGTGCTTCAACAGCGTAAAGTTCAGCAGAGGGTACAGCGGATGGTCTGATAAAAACAGAAAGGGCATAGCCGACGCGGCAAAGCTGCAAACGACCGGCGAAAGGGCCTGAGAACAAAACATCAGGATAGGCAGAGATATAGTTTTCAGCGCAGCAAACAAAAAGGATACAGGCTTCGAAAATCGTATAGGTTCATGGAGCACCAAGCATACTTGAGAAACATTGGCGTCTTGTAAAAGGCTCGATTTTTCTACGCCAGTCTGTTGCATCGGCTGAATGGAGGCCCGGAGAGAAAGTAGCAGGGTAAGAAGTTGCCTGACTTCTCTGAAGGCGAAGGTGGCAGTTTTATGCCGCTGCTGCAAATCACGCCTTCCGGAAGTCCTCTGGCCAGTCTTCATAGAGCGTTTTCTGCATTGCATATTGAATTCATGAACTTCCGCAAAATGGCGCAGTAACGACTTGTCAGCAGACAATTGAAGCAGATGCGTGTAAACAGCAAGGCCATGAGCCGCCGCCTTTCGTGTTTGTTTGTCCTGCACAGAACACAAGCAGCTGGCATTGACCAGACTCCGCTTAACCAGTCTCAGCTTCTGCGTGAGAGTTTGGGGTGACGACAATGTTTGGCAAGATTCAGCAGAACGTTGAGCAGTGGCACCTACCGGGCACCCAAGCGCCATGATGAGCAGTTGAAGGCCTCCTCCACTTGCAAAGGTGCTGAGCCATTGGTCTCCGTCGTCTATAGCAGTCCCCCAAGCCTCGAGTCTCTGACCGAGTTCCTCATCCTCGACTTTTCTTCTTAGACTTTGGTCTGAACAGATAGGCCGCCAGAAACGCCCAACACGTCTGGCAGCCTTCAAGAAAGAACTAAGCCGCCCAACAGCGCGCTGCACCTCCTCGGGGTTGAATTCGTCCATCTCCCAAATGTCTTCCCTCCGTCTCTTGGTGGGGCCGTCGTTTGCAGCTGCGGTTGATGTCCTATCCGCTGAGGTTCTCTCTGGTTGAGCACTATCGGCGTCTGCCTCAACATCTTCCACTGCAGCTGTAGCAGGAACGTCACCGCTAGCGTTGTCCGTGACCTCCAGCGACCGTAGCCATGCCCCCGCTACACCGCATGCCCTCCGCGCCTGCTCTGCAGCATGAACAGGGCGATCCCTAGCCACTGCAGTCCAAGAAACACCCCCACCCGCAGATGCTTTTTCTTCGCGTTGCGACCGAATCTGTTGTTGGTACTGCTGCTCCGTTTCGAGGAGCCTTTGCCAGCGCCACAGCAATACAAAGTATGCCGCACTAAGCCGCCCTGCAAGATATGGCACGACATAGGCCATGTTGTACGCACTATTCACCACCCTCGTAGCAAGCACCTCTCCAGTTTCCAACGCACGTTGTAGGTCTGTTAAGCAACCCGACAGAGAGCCCTCCCAAACCGCTGCCTCGTGCCCGCCTTCTGCATTCGCTGTTCCTTCCTCATTTCCTTCCTCTTTCGGCATGCTGCAGCGGGCCTTCAGTGCTAACTCAAGGAGCTGGTGTTGCTGTGAGGACATCTCTTCCAGCATCTGGAGCTCTTGCATACCTACGCATCTAGCAGCCGTGGTTACGGCACCTGTCGTCTTTAATGCCTGGGCATGAAAAGGAAAGTTATCAAGTGTATCCTGCACTCGTCGTGGGTCAAGAGTTAACCATTCGCAGGGGCCGCTAAGACAAAGACGAATGCCGGAACTGTCACGTTTTGCATCTCTGTCTGTCACTCCCGCATCAGTTGCTTCTGCCACTTCCCGAAAATCAGGGAGTTGTGCCATCCACAACGAGTCCGCGGAAAAAACATCAAAGCTGCCAGGCAAGTCCCCTTGAGTGTCAACGGATGGCCCACTCGAATAAGTTGGCTGTCTCCCTTCAGCTTTGCCCTGCGAGCTGCCATAACTCTCAGCGCACGCGTGGACATTATCCAACATGAGAATCTGGCACAGATAGGTGTCTGCACAGGACGTAGACGCCCCACATAAGGCAACAAAGGCATCAAATAGATCTGGGCAGGTCTCAGAGAGGCGATAAGAGGTCTGGTCATCCAAGTTTTCACCCCCCGCCTCCGGATTGTTTTGAGTTGCCGCTTCATAGGCTGCTGGCATCAGTTTCTCACACAGACACTGCAGGAGTGGCATCAGGGCCATCGCAAGTCCCGCAGCCACTTTGGGTTCACTGCCAGCACCGGACACCACTCTCATGGCTGCTGTTTTAGCTGATTTTCCCAGTGCCGCAAGCGCTGGAGACACCATAACCTGTCTAGTGATTCGTTTAATACTGGATTCGGTTTGATCATGAGATGGCTCCAGAGCCGCTGCGCTCACAGCTAAATGAATCGCAGGAACAAGAAGATCCACCCAAGCTTGGAGAACTAAACTATCACTGAAACGACTCAAAGACGAATCAACCGTTGAGTCGCCATTTGGGGGGACTTCAACGAGAGCCTGAGCTCCGCTGTGAACCGCTGCAATCGGTGGGGAGGAAGCAAGCACATCGATGAAGCCACATGCCACAGATTGCGCCTTAGGTCGTAACGTCTTGAAGAAATGCCGCTGATCTTTTGTCAGAAGGG
>JRZD01019994.1:13927-31239 GCA_000826945.1 Eimeria nieschulzi
CTGCTGCTGCTGCTGGGCGTGCAGCTGACTTTCACTATCCATACACCTGAAGGAAGAAGGTAGGACTACTGAGGTTAAGGAATAATGGTACATCCTGCTTGCTGAACAGCAGCAGCAGCTGCTGCTGCTTTTGGTGCTGCTCCGTTGCAGCCCAGGCACAGAGACTACGAACGGCCTGCTGAAGCAGCTGCAGCAGCTGCAGCAGCAACTGCTGTTGTCTCTGCTGCAGCTGTGCTACAGGCTAGCCACCAGCAGCAGACGGTGCAGATATTCTAGAAAAAACCAGTCGTGCTGCTGTTGATACCACTGCTGCTGCTGCTGCTGCTGATGTACATGAGGGTAGAGGCAAATAAAGAAAGAGCAAAACAAACAGGGCAAATTTGCGGCTCCCTTTGGAGCGGCTGCAGCAGCAGCTCTGCTATTCTCGCAGCAGCTGCTGCTCCTGCTGAAGCGTGAAGGTGCAGGAGGATACGAAAACCCAGAACTTTCACTGAACAAACACCACAAACGCAGCAAAAGCAGCACATATACACCCCAGCAGCAGCAACAGCGAATATACACTCCAGCAACAGCAGCACCACCAGACACACAACGCAGCATGTAGCAGCAACACTACATCCTCACAAATGGCACTCGCTGTAGATAAGACACAAAAGAAGACAGGAAAAAAGTGGCAAGCCCAAACACTAAGCCCTAAACCCTAAACCCTAAACCCTAAACCCTACCCCTTGCAAGTAAAACAGAAAAACAAAATCACACCAATCGCCTTGCAGCCCCCAGTGCCGTTTCCGACAGAAGCCATTTCCTCGTCCCCTCAAAAACAAACCAAAAGTAACAAAACCCTCAACTAGCAGCAACCGCGTGCAGGGAGCTGCATATACACCCGAACAGCGGCAAAAGAGTGGAAGAAGAGTCTGGGGCTTGCGCTGGCACATAAACGCCCATCAGGAGGCCCCTGGGGGCCCCTGCAGCTGCACAAAAATGCCCTATAGTGCCGCTTCTGTTGCCAAGGGCTCCCCCTCCATGCTGATGCTGCTGAAGCTGCTCTCGCCGCCGTCCGCTACACCCATAGAAAAGTGGTTCAATTGATGCATTGGGTAATGCTGGCAGCAGCAGTTGTCGTTTATTACAAAAATAAATAAATTAAGTGAAAACATAATTTACAAAAACATCAAAAAAAGAAAAAGACGAGCGAAAAATCAACAGCGATGCCACGCTTTGCTGAACAGCACAAGATCTACACCACCGCTTTCCTGCTGTGCTGGATTCCTAAACCCTAACCATAAACCCTGAACGTTGAATTTTGTTCTCTCAAATAAAAGAAAAAACAAAATAACACAACAGTATCCAAGGATTTACGCTTTCATCGATTACAAGGATCATGAGGGCTGAACTCTGCATTCAGGGGCGGGCAGAAGAACACGGCCATTAACACCATTGTATGTACACCTCAAAACAAACCGTGAATATCTGTAGCAAGAAAATGCACCACTATTTAATAAATAAAACGCGAGAGGTTCTGAAACCATTGCATCGGCGAGCCCGCCTCTCGAACTGGCAAGTAACACAATCTGGCCAAGGGAGCCCTCCATTCGCCGGATTGCCTCCTTTCTGCTGGATAAGAAGCGATTAAAAAAAGCATTAAGTAGTGTTACTTACCTTGATGAAGCTTTTAAACCTTCTTAGGTTGAGTAACAACCAAGATTGAGGCTAAACTCGAGGTAGAGAGCTCGGGGGGGACAGAGGCGGCAAGCCATCAGCGGACATCCCAAACAAAGAGAAAAAAGATTGGTCCCTGATAAATCCGCTCCTTAATACCGCCTAACCGCTCTTTAAAAGCAACAAAAGGAGGGAAGAAAGAAATTAATCGGTGGAAAGGCCCCTAAACTCTCTCAGGCCAGCTGCAGAGGGACGCAAAGGCTTGGCTGTTGACTGGGTCTAGAAACCTGTTGCGACTACAGCCGCTGGGCTGCACCCAAAACTCTTTCTGTTTCAATATCTAATTTTCTACCTTTTTCTAAAGCATATTTATTTGCTATTGCAAAACAGTTCATTATAAACAAACTTAGTATTTTGTCGATTGAGGGGCAGCTGAGCACTACTAAATAAACCATCGATGATCGGAAGGTAAGGCAAGCCAGCCCGTTTCTCTGGATCTGTTCGCATTCCAAATGAAATTGTAAATTTGCGTTGCAGAGCTTTATTTATTCTAAGGCAGAGGAGGGCCGGAAAAGGACAAATGCGTTGATTTCGTTCTTAACGCAGCCTCCGTACCCTTCCTGCCCAACAATGGAGGGGTTTTGCACGGCCTTCTGAAGCAATACACTCGAATCTGCCGCTAACTAACATCTTAAAACGAGTAATTTTTATTCGCCGGATCTTTCCATTGACCTCTGCCTCCTTGCGGTAGCTCAGTCTCATGGGTAGTAGCCTCAGCCCTCTGTAACAGCGTGTGTTGCATTTGCACTGAAATGAAATACAATTTGCCATTAGTAAAGAACTAGCTAGTGTTGCTTTGTCCTTGGATTGCGGGTTGCTGGCGAGCTGCGGAGCGGAGAGAAACTTTGGCCGAAAAGAGAGCTGTTGTTTGCTAATACAGCTGAAACATTTCCGTCGATTTGCCGCTTGCGCTTCTTGGCTAGAAGTTGTTGCAGCCCTTCGTTAGCTTAGAAAAATTAGTGTTCCTTTAAATACCTTCATCAGAGACTTTTCTTTTGTCTCCTGATGTGTTCCTTAACTCCTCGACTTCCACTAGCTCTTGTTTGCTGTTGTACACGAGAAGTCTCTAGCAGCTCCCCGAGCACCAGCTTTCTGGTGGGTATCGGGTAGGTGCCTTTTTGCAGCCTTGCGTTGATCAAACCCCTCACTCTCAATCAATACAATTAAGTTCAATTTCCCGCTCGGCTAGTAGCCTGTGGTTGTTATTTTAAACTCTGCTGTAAACAGAGTTTCTTCAACGCAATCAAATATCCAAGCCGAACCAAAAAGATCGCTTTAAGCCGCATCAAAAGGCTACCCCAACAAATGCGTACGGTACACAAACTTGATTTCCAGCCTATTGTGGGCGTGAGCAGTCACACTCCAGACAATAGGAGGAAAAGGTACTTAGAGACGAAGTAGTCCTCATGGACGTGTGTCGGTTTGCTGCATTTTGCTGGGGAAATCGCGGCTGTTTCCGACCATATGGCACGACAAGGTCGTCATGTGAAGCTCTCAGAGTTTCATACAAGCCAGGAGATGCAACACAGCCGGTGTGTTTTGGATAAATCTTGGAAATGCCAAATTTAAAAGAGTCTTTATGCCCTGTTTTTACCTAGGATGAAATTATACATTTTGAAGCAATTTTAGGTCCGCACTACAAAAAGGTGTCAGCTGCCGACAGAAAGATGCACTGCCATTTTCTCTCTCTGATGCCCACTAACGAGCTTAGCGAGCCCGCATGTGTACAATCTAGAAAAAACAAGTGCAGCATGTTCAAGGACATTGTCCTTGCCTCCCAGGGCTCAGCAGCTGCCACCACCGGTTGCTTGCGCTAATAATAACAAGAGGAGAGAAGGGCCAACAACAGCAAGTGGATAGAAGGGCAGTCTGCCGCGCCTCTCCCTGCCGCCGTCTGCTCCTCCAGTGTTGCTTGCGGTGTTCTTAGGCTGCCCCCAAGGACTCTACAATTTTTTTCTGCCTTTCAAGTGCTGCTCGTTGCAGTTGTGCACTTTCAGCCCATAATTTATGCTGGGCGTGTCGACGCGCCCTCCGTCCACTTGTATGGAGGCAAACTGGCAGCAAGAAAATGCGATTATCCTTTTGCTTCCACTTTGGAAATCTTCTCGCAGCCTGTAAATTCCACTTCCTCCTCGTTGTGATGTGCCAGCAATAATTCAGAAGGCCCGTCAGCAGCCATTCCAGCAAGCCGTCTAAACAAAATATATGGCCTAAGGAAACGCGTCTAAGGAGAGCTGAAGCGCTGCATCGTCTCTAAAGAATATTCAAACTCTAAAACGTATCGCGACAATTAAAGCGATGTACCATTTTGCAGCTCTACGC
This sequence comes from Eimeria nieschulzi, assembly GCA_000826945.1. NCBI lineage: Eukaryota > Apicomplexa > Conoidasida > Eucoccidiorida > Eimeriidae > Eimeria > Eimeria nieschulzi. The sequence goes on from JRZD01019994.1 coordinate 17,969, forward strand.
CGTCTCGCGGCGTATTGCAAAGAGAATCACTTTGTGGGGAGGGGCCCCCCGAGGGCCCTCGTAGCCCAGGGGATCTGCGCGGAGCCCACGGGCCCTCAGGAGTTCAAAGAAAAGAGAATCGACGGCGGAGCAACGGCTCTGATGCGCCACAATAATTTGCGGTGTATGGATCATTGCAGCATCGCTGGGATTCTTGCTGGAGGTCTCAAGTTTCGTGTGAAGTTTTTGGCCTTTTGCATTCCCAGCGAAGAGTGCCAGAGTGTTTACAAATGGCTCGACGAGCTCCTTAAGCCATAAAACATCTGCTGCAACTATTAATGAAGCATTTACCAGTGCACATGCATCAAAGCCCCACCCACTGCACTTCTCTGGGCTTAGCCAGTCGAGCGTCTCCACCGCTACCCCTGCCAGCAGAGTCCGGCCTACCTTTTGAAATGTCTGCATGGGCGCTTCAGCTGCAGCAAGAGCCTCAGAAGCCCCCAAGGCGGGCAGCATCACAGAAAAATGGCTGTTGAGGGCTACGGACTTGCGGAGATTTTCAAGGCAATATGGCAAATCTGTTAGCAGCAGGTGGCAGCTGTGCTTTTTGGGAAGCCCCTTTGGCTGGCTTGTTGAAGCCTTTTTGCCGGTAAGAGAAGTGATAATTGCCGCAGCTGCAAGACCCACGAGGCCCCGCCCAGCGCCAAGCTCCACTATCAGTGGGGGGGCCCCTGCATGCGGCCAACCTTGCGCTTGTAAAAGATCTGCCAGTCTGTCTTCAAGGAAGCGCACCAGCACCACAGATGCGTCCCACACGCAGCGGCCTGTAGTACACCCAGAGCTACAAAGAAACAGTTTCAGACGCAGGTTATTAGTCCTAGCTGTCTGGTGGAGATGGGACTTACGCGGGATGTTTTTATGTCTATTTCGTTTTACCTGTATCTCCGTTGTCTTGCACGTCGGGGGGTCGCGGAGAGCCCGAAGGGGCCAGCAGCACGGGAATTCCAGAGACGCAGAAATCGCCATTGTAATCGTAATCAAATGCCCTCCATTCTATTGCAAGGAGGGGGTTGCTTGCTTGAAATGCGGATGGGAGGTTGGGACCCTGAGCAGCTTCCCCATCTGGGCTGGCAAGCTTCGGCTTTGTTACTTCAAGGTCCATTGAAAAAAGAATCCAATTACCTCTATTAAATTGGTCTCTGGGCCTTTGGCCAATTTTCTTGTTTTTGAACAACACCTTCAAAAAGGTCTGGGAGGCCTGAGAATCCTGAATTGCTACTTATATGTGTATAGCGAAGCACTGGCACTACATATACAGGAGGGAGAAGGCTAGCACAGTCTAGCAGCGCCAATATTTTCAGCAAGATAGCAAACAACCATTGCAATTATGTTTTATCACTAAGAGGAAAAACAAAGAATTAATGCAAAGACTTTGGAGGTCGGATTCCCTGTCGTCGGAAGGGCCTCTAAAGGGGGCCCCCACAAACGACGGGAGTTGGGTTCCTGTCTTCCAAACCCCCTAATCTGTAAACACAAAAACTATTTTTACAATGCAGAAAAAGAGCTATTCCAATTCCAGCCAAAGATTTAAAGTCTGAAGCCCAAGTGCCACTCACTGGAGGATAGCGCTCGACGGAGATGGAGTGACCTGTAGGGAGTTTCAGTGCATCCTGGGAGATCCTGGGGTGTCTGAGGGGATAAATATAAGCTCAATAAAGCAGCAGTGGCGTATAATAGATATAAGTATGTCCGTATGTGGATGAACTTACAGGCTCCCTAGCCAAGGACTGCGAGATAACAGGTTTAACTGAGTGTTGTTTATATGCACAGTTAGTAGCGCCTTAGGGATTAGCCCATCTGCACATTATATACACACATTATACACTATTGGATAGAGCAGCACTAGCTAGCCATAGCTAGCCGTAGGCTGTAGGAGAGGGAGGCAAGCAGCCCACACACCAAGAACCCTCGAGGCCTGCGGGTACTACCCTTCAGGTTGAGCTATGGCGAGAGGCAGAAACAAATGGAAAGAGATTACTCTTTTCAAAATGTCGTCAGATGACATAATCTAGTAGATTATGGCCTCCAGCCCTGCGAAACTGCTCTTGAAAGCAAGAGTTGAGGCGTTGCCCTGAGGGGTGCTTGCTGTACATCTAAAAGTTCGGGCTATATCCGCGGATGGTATTGTTATTTGGAAGACTAGCACCTACTGCTGCAGTTGCTACACGAGCTGAAAAGCTGTTGAACTGGCTGCAATGCCGCATTTCTGTTCCCAGCTGTGGAGGAGAAAGAAACGCAGAGTTCTCCGCTTCCTCTCCTTGACACCGACATTGTCTCCCTCCTCGTCTTCCCCTTCTACTGCATAATCGTGGCTAAGGAGAGACTTGTATTGCTGCTACTACTAATATTAATGTACCGTGCACAACAAGGTCTAACGCAGTTTCATAGGTGAGCTGCATTTGAGTCTTTGTGCTCATGCCATCACAAAACCCCTACCCCATAAGTATAAGAGCTGTCTGTGGAGCCTTTGGTGTCCTCTAGCGCTACAATAGTGGGCTATATATGCCGTTTTGCTGGATTCAGTACTACGGAGCCAAAATTTGACAAAGTGCATGAAAAATTATCAGGCGTGCTACACCTTAGAGCACGAATGCGGCGAAACCACCGGTACCAGTATTGGCTCTGGGAAAAAGCAGCCAGCCTGGCAATACCAGCTGTCGGAATTGCATCCAGTTATCCCTTGAAAAGGCTAGTTGGGCAAAAATAGGATAGGGGCTTTAAAATCCCTGTCAGCGCCAAAGCAACAAAAAAGGCATGTAGCCAAACTACCCACGTAAATTTTGCCGCCGGAGTAGCGCAATTCTTTGCTGCTTGTTTGGCAACCTTGGTGGTATTTTTGTGGTTGTATCCTGTTGACCTGTGGCTTGAAACCCTCTTGGGAAAATGTAGCATGTAGTGACATCAGCAGCTCAAATCGTGCCTCTCCTGCAAACTTTTCAATGGAATGAGCGGAAAAGAATCTTGACGGGAAATCAGCGGACACAAAACGCCGTCTGTGCTGACAAGTGTTCTGTTTGTTGGACTCGACTGCTCACATACATACGATAAAAATAGCGTTTCGTAAAAATGATTCTTTCACGCAAGTAGCACAGACGTACTCACTGTCCGGAATGCCGTTTCCACGATCGCACCGCTGCCAATATATGGACTGCAGGCTGGCCATCTCATAAGCGGTGGCCAGCGGATGCAAAGCTACTGAGCAGAGAACTTGGGCAACACACCACGCACCCTAAAGCTGCTCTTTAAAGAAACACTTTCCAACAAATAATCTGCGCGCCTCTCAGCAAAACTGCCACATCCGGTTTAGCTCATTCCCTGCGATCGGAGCAGCAAGGAACGCACAACCTCGTAATGGAACTCACCGGCATTCTTAACGCATGTGCATACCTTAACTCAACGAGCTCTCTAAACCTCCTGGCTAGCCACAAGCTATGCGAAAATTTCTTTCCCAATTTATGACAAAAACTATTGCCGGATACATCAGGGTGGTAAGCCGCCAATAGACCCCGTTTCGTCGCCTCCGTCGCGCTGACGGTTGCCCTTATCTCCCACCAAGGCTGCCCCTACACTAGGTGCACAAGCAAACGGCCAGACTAAAAGCCAGATAGCAGCCTATTTTCCTCATGAAACGCTAGAAATCCAGCAAATTATTGCATCTCCTGTTCCGCTGAGGCCAACACCTGTAAACGTCTATCCAGCGCTTTCCCAGGACCCCAAAGAGGTGACCAAACGCATGCGAATAGACTTATTGCAACCATAAGAAGGTGGTAACAGTTGTGTTCCCGAGCCACACATTGTGCAGGGGAACAGAACAACCCTAAAGTCGGAAAGGCAGCCCCTGAGCAGTAGGAGGTTCCAGAGTAGGCCATACGGTACTCAAATGCAAAGCAACCAATATATTGGAATACTCAATTCCAGAGCCCATGTCAGCATACCCTCAACGTCAACCCGCAGCAGCACCAGCAGCCCACGCTCCCAAGCAAACGAGCGGACTGTACAATCCAACTGATATCACAAAACCCAAGCTACACACACGAAATAAATGCTAGACAATATCCCGGCCTCCCACAGCTTCTTAAAGGAAACTCTGTCGCCTCAGTGTGAGTTTGCATTCCTCACGGTTCTCTTTGCATGCATGCTAGTGGCTTCAAGTGGGCAACAGAGACGAGCCATTGCACGGCGACAGTGAAAGCGCTGCCATACTTTAGAATCTGGTCAGTGAAGAGGCGTGTAGGAGTCGAGAGATTTCTGAGGATACAGGGGATGGAAAAACTACCTCCTGTCGGGCGCACAAATTGTACTGTTCCGCAAGCGTCCAAACGCACTAGGCAGAACACTGTAAGCATTCTGCCGCAGAGGGCAGGCAAATTTCCCATCTTCTGTATCATCATAAAGCTGTCCACCCCTACACGCCTCTTCACCGATCAGATTCGAAAGTATGGCAGCGCTATCACTGTCACAATCCATTGCAAGCCACTGGCATGCGTGAAAAGATAACTATGAAAAACACAAACTTACAGAGGTGACGTACCACCCAAATGAGCGTTACCTTATCCTAGAACAAACCTGTCCAAGATCACAGCGCAGCTGGGTTGCACCGGACAGAGCAAGCGTACTTGCTGTGTTTACGGTAACAGTGACGCTCACACAGCAACAACGTCCCACTAAATCAAATCCCAGAGGGTACCAAACCCAGACTGTTTCCCCAACCAACGAACGGCCTGCATGACGCACTACAAAGAAGCAATCCCCCAGCAAACTAACCAACGCACAGCCATGCATACTGCGCCTAATTACATTATTGCGCGCGCGCAAGCCAACACCTCAAAGCGAAACGCTCCTAGTGATCCGCTCAGATGTATCGAGGGAGGCATCTGACGCGTACCAAACGGAGGCTCCGCGCGAAGCCAAGGAAAACGGACAGCCCGAGATCGGGGGAAAAGAACGGAAACAATGTGATGAATGACGCCATCGGAAACGGCACAAACCCCTGCTCCCTCCCTTTGCCACCGCAGAATACGCCTGTCAACATTCACAACATTTTACCATAGAGTTCCCCTAGCCTTCCGCTGCATGCAGAGCGCTATTGCTCTCCAAAGGAAAAAAGCTGAGCAACACCCCAAAACTCGAGTGCTGTCTGTAAGCATCTCACGAGATGGCGGCGAACTTCCCTAATGGTAAATGCTTGCCCAATGCGCTTAAGTACTCAAACCCATTTCGCTGCATGTAAAAGGAAAAGGAAATGGCTTATGGAACAAACGGATGCCGCATGCCATTGCGTCCAGGAATGTGTAATGCCTTTGGCCAATAATGCCTGCCTCTAACGCAGCTCAGAACTGCCATCTGTCCATGTGCATTTACGCGTGACGTGCCCACTTCCTGCCATCGCCTTCGGGTAATCGCCTTCGGGTATTCATCCACCAGAAACGGCACTTTCTCAAACTGGCCACATGCCACGCATTACGTATCCTACCGTCTCCATAACATGCAATAAATGCCGTTGCGTGCTGAAGGGAAGCTGTAGTCTGCAAGCCAGAGCCGCACTTGATACAACGTGCCTATCCAAATATGGAGTGTATGCGCCGTGCTTGTCAGAGTGGATATAGCAATCGTAATCTACTGGAAACATGTTATAATGAATCAAAGAATCGGACCAACGAACACAAGATCACGTCTTATTATGAGAGAGGTTTTATTGGTCAGCCAGCAGCTCCAGAATGGAGAACGGATTTCATCCCCTAAACGGAATGCGATAAAACAAGTTCAACGGAATGTCAATCGAAATACAGCAATCATCATCACGACACACAAAAAATTTTAAAATATTACTCTACTTGCGTCCACCTTAGCCATCCGCGCCGAGCTTAGAGCTCCCTCGTGACGCAAGGCAAAGCCAGTAACGGATGAGCCACTCTCACCACTACTGTTAACAACATCCATACGCATCCCACGTGCACCGTGTGTTCCACCCCTACAGGAAAACCAACAATCCCCAGAATACACGCTTCGGAACCCAAGAAAGCGTACGGCTTTGCAAATGCAGTACTGCCATCATAGAGTGGCGTGCTTTCCATGCTCACTTCAAAACACGAGCATACAAACGAAGCACAAAAGAAGTAGCAATTGTAATTCAGGGCTTCTGGATACACCTTGTCACGAACTGCGGCTGACTATTACCAAATTCACTATGGCACTCACATACAGCCGAAACCTACTGCATGCGCTTAACCGCTAGTAGTGGCCCTCCCTTTGATCCTAATCTTATCGCGCTGTTTTCAACGGCCACATGGCAATATCAAATCGCAACACCAAAACGCAATCCACGTAGTGCACACCTTAAACAGCAACACAAACCAATTGACAGAAGTGCAACCCATATGCCGGCAACTGCAGCCGGAGTGTCTCTGCCTTCAGCACAGGCACGCTAAACTGAATTGGCAAACCTACTAGCTACGCCAAGGAGCAAGACCCGTGTGCCAGAGAGTGGTGAGAAACTTCTAAAAGAAGTGGAGGAGGGCCTTATCTTTTTTTTGTTTATCCAGCAAATTATTTTTATGTCGGAGTCCTAACTAACCCATTGCTGCACCATGTCCATTCTCCTTCGTTCCTACAAGCAAACGAATTACGGTTAGTCCACCACATGTTTTGCAACCTAAAAACTTGAACCAAACCAGAGAATTTGTATTCACACACGCACCGACGGGTACAAGTATCTCCTAGACAACTGGACGCTCTGTGTGGCTACATACGACACATAATATTCACTGAGGTCGCCGCAAGGACGCCACAGGCGTGACTACCAAAGGCGTCAAAGAAAGCACAACCCTCGTTTTTGACCCATCAGCACACGCCTTACAACGGCCACAAAGTGATCCTGCAGATCCCCAATTGATCGCCGATATCTTGAATGTCTCTAGCAAAGGCTGCTGGATGTAAAACAGCCTGAGCAGCAGAGCCACACATAAAACAGACAGGAAAAATAGACCGCTCCCATTTCCAGTCGTGAACTCTGGATGGAGCGGGATGACGACCAGCATAGGCAGATAGATGATGTTCACACAGGGAAACCAGCAAAAAAGTGCCCAGGCTCAGGCCAGTCGCCACACACATATGACGACGTCCTCAGTTATCACCCGGACCACCGCCTGTCATCCAGCCTCCTCATACACCTGCCGTCAGCTGCTGCGTATCAATACCAAAAAGCTCACGACTAACAAGCTAAACTCATGAAGGCCTTCACATGCAACTCATGAAACTGCTCCTTGTTTATGGTCAACTCCAAATGAACCGAGAGCCGCTGCTCCCCTATCCTGCGCAGGTACAATGCAGCCCTGAGGGTCGAAGTAAATCCTTGCCCGACGCACAACATTGGAACTGGTCTCGAAAGACGAACTTTTAATCGCAGGGTGCAGGAGCCTCCAACCCAGCCTGTAGCGACTGCCAGAGGACGGCTTACCTGCCGCAATACTTGCTAGCCCAACCAACATCATCCGCGTCCCCAGCAAACAACTTTACAATAACTTTACACCTACGTCTATTCCAGCCCACAACAATTTGGAATGGCAAGCTAAGGCATACCGCAAAATGACCCTTGCGAGCCGCAGTCTCGGTTTCGCGGATGTTTCCATCTCGTGCCCAACTGGACCTTCCCATGGGGCGGCATGCGAGACGCACTTCCTGGAATTGAGGCAAGGGCGCCAAGCACGTGCCCACAAAGGGAGTCTAAAACTGACTTCATTTCTTCCCTGTTTGACACGGCAGCATTCGTAAGGTAAAAATCCTGGCGCTCCAGCGTTCCCCAATATCCTGCAAGTCCACACGACCCCTTGCCAACTTGCATTCCAAATTCCCAGAAAAACCAGCGACCCGATGCTGCAAGCACAAAGCATTGATCCATCGTTCACAATGGAGTGCCCAATCCAGCCTAAATCACGCCCAACCCAAAACACAACTATTCATCGCCAGGCCACGTCCATGGCATAAACTATCCTATAAAGGACAGCTTTGGTCTGTTTAGCCCATAATGAAACAAACAACTCACTAGCTGTGGCCGCAGTGGCAGTATTGCACACACGCCAGTCACCAAAACTCCACATAAAGTGTTGGCTTATCCATCCGACAGCATGCTTTACCACATTCACAAGACAAAGGAATAGAAAAACTCATCGAAGACCAATCAAATTTCCTCTTAACGCCAGATGCGGCGCGTCCGACAGATGCTGAAGCGAACAACTCACCAACTGTGCCTGTGATGGCAGCGCTTCCCATACAACAAGCATTGCGCACACAATATCAATGTAATCCTCGTAGAATGCACCTGCAACCATGTTAAGCGGCAGGATCATCGTTAATCCGCAACGACGGCGGTATGCCAGCAACGCGCCTTCAAACGGATTGCTTGAAATTTCCAAAAAAGGTTGTCTACTCACTCAAGAAAGGCTTCCAAGCAGCACCACAATGCAGTTGGCACGCCACAAGCCACGTTTCATCATCGGATACACAAAGCACCTCTCCAGTGGACACTGAACGCGGTGCAAGGAGAAACTGGCTGAGCCCAGGCAAGGTGGCAAAACACATGCCCTCAGGCAGTCTAAAACCGGAAGCATATTGCTGGTTTTCAGGGCTGCAAGCATCGGCGAATCCCTCAGACTGCCAAATTTGGATGCCTCTTCAAACGCATGCAGACGCCAACCCAACAATCTGCGCCGACGGCAGAAGTGCTGCCATTACAATTTGCTCTCACCACCCACGCATACCGCATTGTGCTTCCCCTCCATTTAAGCCCAAGAAGACGCTCACATGTTCAAGCTGTTCAAAACGTACAAGAGCCGATCGCTTGGAAACGCCATTATTGCGTTATGAACTGGCGTGGTTTCCACGCGCACTGCAAACCACGACCGTATTAGTACAGAAAACCGGGCACAAAAAGCAACTCAAGCTTCTTGCAGTTGATTACCACAGCTGCAACTATCTATTTCCTGAATGGCAGCTAGGTCTGCCTTCAGCCAAAACCAATTCCCTGCGCCCAATGCCCAGCCAGGTAGGTTGGTCATCTCAGTCCCAGGCCTACGCCACCCCCGGTCTCTTTACACGGCAGTCAGACTACATAAATTGAGGACATGCATGCGGCGAGGCGAAACAAGTGTTCACCGAGCCCCAACCTGCCGGAACGATCATTCAATCGGAAACTCCAGCCGAACTGCCAACAACAAATGCTCTCCTATCCTCAACAACTTAGCTGCATGCTCACAAATTCCTCACCGTCTACTAAAAAACTAGAGGCTGCTCCGGCATCTCCCTCACAAGGCACAGAATGGGCAGCCCAAGACATCCCAACACAAAACCCGACAAGCCAAGCATGGCGAACCAACGACAGGTCGAAAAAGTCGAAGACTCTTGTAAGCAAACGCAGCTCCGGCGACATGACCACTGGTCAAATCCCGCAAGCCCCTTTTCAAGGAAGGCCAGTTGATGGGCAAAAACGCAGCGGCTGTTTCTGTGAATGCAGTGTTCGTAAGCGAACAGACACTAAAGGTTTTCCTGCTCTGCGCGTGGAGTGCCACACCTTTCAGGAACAACCACACAGTTCATTAATCCTATATTTACGCCACAAACACTCTGGCCACGCCAACTGCCACGTGTACCAGTGGCCATACTGTGAACGGCATAAAAATCACACTGGCGTAAGCGACGCACCGTTTGCGCACAAGACCCAATCAGCAGCCTCGTGCCTTTCGCCAGCACTCAAACATCAACAAATCCTAACGGGTCATGCTTCAATCCTTGCCATGTCAGCAACGAACCCCAGAGGTGCACGACTTGCGCCAAGCTACGTCCCCCTTCTCAATGCCCACGCCTTACTAACTGAAAGGGCATATATGGGCATCATACTGAAAACTGAATGGAAATCCAGCAACCCAGCAAGCGGCCTACATTCTGCTGGATGGGAAAGGCGACACCCAAGCAACTTTATTAGCAGCTGCATTTGCCACAGCAAAAGGAATCACGCAATTAATGCCTGGGCAACAACGGCAGATGGACTCACGCCCATCTCCCCCTCCACCCCCACTCCCCAACTATGGCACTGCAAATTGAACAGGAACTTACTAGATGGTTCTTTTGCGCCTTCAGTAGTGACTGTTGTGTTGCCTTTTTCCGTCGAGTTTCATGAAGCCAATGTGCTGAGACGTAGCCTTCTCCAATCAACAGGTATTTAATGTGGCGGCCAACTTCTGTCCATATATGCAGCGTACCTGCTCTGACAAGATCAGATAAAAACGAACTGCGGTTGGCATTCGTCGGCGTTCGCGATGTAGATTCCTTTTTGCGCGGTTGTTTCTTGTGCAAATCTTGTTCTTGTTTCTGGGAAAGAGTCTGAGGCGCTGGTATTGTAACGGTTGTTTTCTCTGGAAGTTGGTTCTCTTCATGAGCCGATTCAATTTGTTGCTCCCCTGGTTTTGCTAACTCTGGCTTCGTGCTGTGTGGAGGTAGTCCCAGTTCCCCTCTCTTTGCCCGAAACGAAAGGTAAGCCTGCTGTGCAAGAATTAGGAGCAGAAGTAAAAGTACAACTCTTCCAAAGCTTTTTAGTTTAGCAACACGCCGCTTTGCCCTCATACGATTCGCTGCAGGAATCTGCAAATCTATTTGATCGGCTGTTAAGGAAGTGCTGTGGGTGACTTCCGAGCTTTCTGTCCTCATATCCTCTAAAGCAAACATAGTTTCAGTAAATTGATCCATTCAAAAACCGCTTTGCATCGGTAACTAATATAAATTGACATTGGGGCTTAAATCTACTCTAGCTCACTCAAGCGCAGTTCATTCATCTGCATTTGATAGAGCAAAACGCACAGCCAAAAGCCCTGTATGCCCACTCCAAAAAAATTTGAAAGGTTAAATAAAGTGTGAAGTATTTCAGGCTGTTCACAGCAGTGCAAAAAGTGCCACCAAGCCCTATTATGAATTGCTTGAGGGCTGCACACAAACCGCAGTCTTCTAGGAACTCGTATAGACACTACGCGATATCGTCAGACTTTTATTGCTTTTAATATGATGAGAACGCCACCGTCCTCCCCACAGATGTATGAGTAGCTATTACCCTGTGAATTTCTAGCTTTAGCACTCGTAACGTTTGCTAGTATTGCATGCGTGTGAGGGTGGTACTTGGGCATCTGCTGAAAGACCATAAGTACTAACTAGAACAATACCTCATGAGTTGCTGATTCCCAAAATAGTCTAAACTTCTCTGGCTTGCCCCTATCGTAGGCTATATCGATTTGAGCACAGCGAAGCTACAAAGGGATGAGGCCAAGTTGCAGCAGGCTAGCTACAGCCTGCAGCTTGGCCCCCCAAGCCGTGCTGAATCACCAGCTTCTCATGGTTTTAAAGTTATTTATTAAATTAGTACTTCTACTTAGTTTACTAATTGTTTGAGTGCGTAAGACCGCTCAAGTATTTGGTTTTCAGTATGGGTGAGGGATGTAAGGAAGTGCTGAAATGTCATTTAAGATTTGGTATTTGACCGTTTGCGAAATCGTCAAAGACCAAAACGAAAAACCTTCTTTTGTTGTTTGGGAAATGTGTACGTTAGAAGCCAGGCATGGGGCTGGAGTCAAGCTTTATGTGGGCACATAGCTAAGGCCTTAGGGCTACCTACAGCTCAGGGACCAGAAGAGATAACCTTTTTACCTTTGCAAGCTTGAAACCTGTCAGTTCCCCAATTGGACTTCTGAATATTTGAAAACGTTCAAAGCTATTTTAAGGGTTGGTATCGATGTTAGTTGCAGAATAAAGCCGCAAAGGAGCGGGAAAGTTCACTTATGTGAAATATTAGGAGTCTTGGTTAGGGCCCTAAAAGCTATTCCACAAATTCAGTTTGTAAGGCTTTTAGATTGTGCGTCAAGTTGGGGCTGGGTGTCCAGTGTTTAGGGTAGAACACCGAGGTGTTTGTAAAATGGGCAAATCCCTTTTCGGTGTTTAACTTATTGAACTTATCCCTCTGAAGTCTTTCCTTTATTTATTTCCTCCAGCGCAGATAGAAAGAGTCGTCTGATGGTGCCGATCTGGGTAGTCGTAGCTAGATAAGAGGCGTTACCTCGGGAGGGCTCTGGTGGGAGCCCAGCACTGTTTCTTCTCTTCTTTCCTCTTTTTTCTTTCCCTTTGCAAAGTGGTCTGGGTTTTGGGGGTCACAGAGGCACACAGAGCAGCGGAACAGTCTTCTGGGGTCTGTGTCAGGACTAGCTATACACATGTAGATTGGGTGGGTCTAGGCACCTAAGCAAAACGTTTTCCTTACTTATCCTGACTTATAATACCCTGCTGAGGTCGTCCAGATTATCCGAGCCCCTTTTATATCGATCTATACAAAAGGGCTGGCCCTGTAGGAATCAATGTGGGGCCTAGGAAAAGGTGCATGTCTGCTTTCTCGTCTGCTTGTCGAGGTCCTAAAACACCTAGGCAGCGCGAACCCCCAACGAAACTTCTCTGCCGGGGCATCGTTCCTTGCTGTAATGCAAAAAGGACGCACGCCTGAGCTCCTCATGGGATCGGGTAGGCACGGGCTAAGCCTCAAAAGTTTTTCAGCGATTAGGGGAAGCTCTGTGGCCTCCAGTGCGCAGCCTCTCTACGTCGCGAAAGGTTTAAAGCTCCTCATTTATATTCGTAAATCCTTGAACAACTTCTGCTATTTCTCATAACTGCGTATACTCACCTCTAACAGGGTAGTGTAGTTCACTAAAATAAGCAATAACACGAAACAATAACTTAACATTTAGAATAGCTTGTCCCCATAAACGTCAGCCCTTCTCTGGCTTGCCTCTCTGAGTCCATGCCAAGCTGAGCACAGCCAAGCGGCAAGGGGATGAAGTGAAGGCTCAGGCCAAGTGCACCTTGCGCACGCAACCAACGCAAGACACAATCCAAGGACTTGGTTTACTGCTCCACATATACATAGTCTTAACCCTTCTACTCATATAATACTTAGGACATTCCTTAGGACAGTTCTAATTGATAACAAACAGACAAACACTGCAATACCGAACATATACATTAAAATGCTACAGTACATACAGACTACACAACGCATGTAAGAGCTCGAGGCCTGCCTGCTGAGATTAGCCCGTGAAACGGCGGCTGTTACAGAAATTGGAAAGTACACAACTGCATAAACACATACTAACTAGAAAGGGATCTTCGAGGGGAACTATGGGCAGTACTACAAGCCCTGGACCAAACGC
>JRZD01019995.1:282-31035 GCA_000826945.1 Eimeria nieschulzi
AGTCAAGGGCAGGCAAAGGAAAGCGCTGTTGGAGAAGAGGAGGGCTCGTCCCAAAGCATCAGCAACAAGGAAGATTGGCTAAAGTTACTTGCTGATGCCATAGACACTGAAGACGGTGAAGAGGCAAATGTACCTATCACAGATGTACAGCAGGCGTTTGGTTCCGAGCACGTGGAGGATACAACGCCTCTAGTCGAAAATGCCGTTGCCGGCCTGATAAATCCACTGGGCGAAGCCAGTGCTGACCCAAATGGGTCCGCACTCGCAGACACTGGACCTGCAACCGCTGTAGGGGAACACTTAAGACAACCAGTTCAACAGCAAATGCAGCAGATACTGATACGACAGCTTAGCTTTGAAGGAAAGGTGTATCAACATCTTGAGAAGCTACAACGGGCTCTCAGCAGCCCGAGCTTGGAGACTCCCGCGTGCAGTAACCTAAAATCCCTAGAGCTGCCAGCCCCATTAGGCGCTTCCCCAGGTGTGGACGCATCTCATGGAATGGCAGGGCAAGGCGGCGGAGGCGCTCAAACACAAAATGCTTTCTCAAGGAACACTCATCTTAAAAAGGCGCATGATCAACTTTCCGAGCCACAGGGGTTGCGGCAGCCTCCTGCACAAGAGGAGCAACAGAGTGCTGAGCAGCGCCATCGGCTTTTTCTGATGCTACAGCAGCGTCCCTCTGCGCATTCTGTATCATCCTCTCCTGCCTACGTTAGCCCCGTGAGTACGTTGGATTCGGTACCCATCTTACCAGCTGCCTCTGGAGGTATCGAGATGCCGCACCCTCAGCTCAACCGTCACAACATTAGCAGGAGCCCCGTCACATCTACAACAGCGAGCTCTGTCGTTGCCGACTTCAATACAGAGGAAGTTTGGATTGGAACCTCCTTCACACCTCCCAAGTCCATGTCGTCTGCCGGGGAGGGTGACGACAGTGACATTCCTGTAGCCCGCCAAGAAGTTCAACAGTTCAGGCGCCTCCTCAGGCAGCAAGGCGTCCTCAGCTGAACAACAATACACGGTTCTGCGTTGGCACTGAGTCTTCCCTAACAATCACACCATGACCGCTTTGAAGGAAAGGTGTACAACGGGACCCCAGCAGTCCCAACCTGCAGACTCCGAGCGCAGTAACGTAAAAACTGAAGCATCTTCTAAACATCTGCTGTTTACGGTTTGGGTTTTCTGCCATTGGAGCCATCCGAGCAGATACCCGTTGCTAAATCTCCTTTAGCATTATGGCTATTGGGAAAGCAAAACTTTTGATGGAAAAACAGTAGACCAGACACCATTTGTCCTGACACACATTCACAGTCGAAAAGAATGAGCAGCTGACTAACTGCTGCAAAGTGTGTGTAGCGCTGGACCCGATTTTTCATGGTGTGAATGGAAACTTCTCTAACGAAAGCCGGAGCTCAGCATGTGGAAGTGCTAGAGCGCAAAGACCTCATCCGAGTGAACGCATACATTAATGTGTCCGAGATAATTTTAAAACTTGATCACTCCTTCCGCCACGACTTGATGGCGCAGATGCTTCACTGAGCGGTCATGCAGAATATTGCTCAGGACCAGCATTGAAAGAACGCCCCTTTATACTTCCTTTTCCTGCACATTATGAGATAATTCGCCTATGACATCTGATGTCAAAAGTTGTATTAGTGTCTGGAAAACATACTAGTATGGTATGTCGTTTTCTGTGCGTTGCTGCACAACCTGCGGACTCCAGCCCTACCCAAGTGCGCTTATGCATGGACGGAGGACACAATAAACTTGAAATTACCGCATCATCCAGGGTGGTGGTAAACGGAGTAGCTTCCAGTCCATAGCTCTCTCCCTACTTCCCAACCTTGGGCGTAGCCTCAGGTGTATGGTCCTCAGTGTGAGGAGAGTGCTGGAACCCAGCTCCATCAGTTTGGCAGCTTGGGGCTAGCTATGTATAGCTATGGCTAGCTGGTCCTTTTCTATCCAACTGTGCATATCGTGAGTACATCGTGTGCTGATTACTGTCTAATCTCTCCAGTTTTAGCTTGTGTATTACTCACACTCAGTTTAACATGCTGTACTGTATCGTGCCAGTATCGATTCTTAGTACCATGCACAGCGCTCACTACTACTTTCCTCTCCTCTGTATGCGCTCGAGCATAATTCCCTGCCTCACTAGCATGCCGCCATTAAACGACGCAAAGAAGAGTGAAAGATCATCTACAAGAGAGCCCTTGCTAGAATAGTCGCACGATTGCTGCTGCACTGTGATACAGTCCAGTTAAAAGTGAGGGGAATTGACGGCAGGTGGTTTCAACATTGCAGTCTTTTTGTGTTTTTGTTCTTTATTGCATTAAGATGGGATGCTAAGTGTGTGGAGTCTTAGTAGCATCCAACGGATTGACGGGCCCTCCCTATATATCCAGCCTTGCACTGTTGTTCGATGTCGGTATGGAGGTCATGGGCTGACTGAATACTACTTTGCATTCAAGCTTGAATGCATTGCAGGTTATCATTTTCGCTTTTGTTCGCCGCTTTAAAAAAGCCGTTCTCTTGAATTTGCTGGTACACTAGGCTGCTGGGACATCAGGGTAGGAGCAGATAATTTAACCACTCATCGAGCCAGACGGTTTGCATGCTTCCTGACGCACGCACAACTTTTTTGTCCTTCCCCGCTCTTAAAAGGGGTTCGTTGTATCTTTCCTGGGTTGAAACGTGAAGAAGGTTTAATCTTGGCAAGGCATGTGGACAAGCTTTCGTTGAAACTTGCATTCATCATTCTGGATGGAAAGTGGCGGAGCTGCCTAGCCAGCTTAGATGTCTTAGAATTACTTATCTTATACATTTGGTGTGATATACGGCGCTGCTAACGTACTCCGACCTTCAGTTTCCCTCCAAGCCGCATTGGTGCTAATCGACCATCCAAGGGTCGATTTTGCTAACTGGATGCACAAGCTGGGATATAACCAGTGCCCAAATTCCCTCATGAGCTGCATTATTTGTGGTTTCCGTTTGGATCCTGCTGCCTGGAGCACGTGTATACCTCCATGTTGGCGCGTAGGCTTGTGACTGCGTGTTGAGTCCCGCCGTCCTGGTAGAACTTTCGGCTGCGTCTTAGCGGGGCAAGTCCATGCGGATTGACACGCGAAATTTGGCTTGGATTATGCACGCCAATGTAGCCTACAAGGCTAGGTTTAAGGCTGGCTGAGGCTTCTTACTGCGTCATCGCTTCGGTGACATCCTCACCGCATGCCCCGTTAGCGTCTGCTGATCCAATCTGTCGGGCCACTGTATACACCAAAGCTGAAGTGAGGTGCAGAGCCTGGTGTAAGTTATCTATTTTTCAAGCGGAAGGAACTGCTCTAACGAGCAAGTGGGATGGAGGCTTCGGAAAAGCGCAGTGAACTTTTCAAGGCATTTGCAGCTTCTTCGTCTCCAGCCAGGGGGGGTATTGGCTCAAGCACAGCCGGAAATATCCAGCCAAAGGCGTCAGACAGCCTGCAGTACAATTACAGTATTGCCATTCGACATAGCACCAACAACGGTGAGCAGGACAGTTCGAGTCTTTCCTTTCAACAACGCGGCATCCGCAGTCCGCGAACAAGGAAATCCCGCCCGGGCGCTCATTTCCAAGCTCCACAAGCATCACCTGGAGCTCCTTTAGCGCAGTGCAACGCATTGTTTTTGCCTTCTACCCTGCAAGCACCTCAGGGGTCCCGGGGAAGGGTGGAGAACGTGAATGCCCCACCTGCACTGCGAAGTAAATTGCCTGAGTCAGACGCATATATTGAGCCCGCAACGCCGCAACAAAGTTTTCCTGGTGTTGCCGCGTCGCCCTCCCCGACAGGCTCCCCTCGTAGAAATGTGGAGTCCGTGAAGTGCCTTGTTCAGAATACACACGCGACCATGACGCCTCATGATGATCATGTGGGGCACTCCACGGGCGAATATTGCCAGAGTTCTGCCAGCAGGCTTGCATTGCCCAATGCACAGGCTGGCGTATCATTAGGTAGCCGATCACTTCTCCCTGCTGCGGTATATCTGAAGGTACTGGGACGAATAAATGCGGCTACCTGTAGAAAGTGTATTCCGTCTGTCAGCCGAACTGTTGATATGTCAATGGAAGGGGCTCCACCGTTGAAGATCTTCTGTGGCACTTGGTACGGCGTGCATAACGTATATACATGTATCGACGTGCGTGTGCTTGCTTCTAAGCAGGGATCAAAAACATTACGCAATGAAAGTGGCTTTGCATGAAGCTGCTTAAATTCTGGCTGTCTTTAGTTCTTTCTTGCGAAGATAAAGTGTTACTGGTGGTTCAATAAATTTCCTGACTTGTTTGTTCGTGCGTTTGTTTTCGCAGGAATTGCCAATACCAAGTTTTTCCACTCAACGTATTGACAAACAAAACTACTGCAAAGCGCTTAATGGGGGCAGTGGACGGTTTAGGCGCTTCAGCGTGCTCGGAGCACTCATTATCTTCATCTCGGCAGGCCGCTGAGTGCTTGCCTGAGGAGGTACCTGCTGAAGTTATTGCTAAGCTGGATGGAGACTTTGAAGCCCTTTTTGACGCTGAAGAGGGAGGATTCCATTCGGACTCTCAGACAGACACATCTCGTGTGAAGACCCAGCGTTTAATCCGCAGGAGAGCCATCAAACGAGGTGACCTCGTACGCTCCAGTACGAAGCTGCTGAAAGCGGTAGAGGGCGATGACCAGCCCCTAGAAGACTGGCTCCTACCGGGTTATGATGTCTACGTTGTGTCGCTTCAAGAAACCCTCGGTTAGTCAGTCAGGCATACTTGTGTCAAGTTGCATCTAATCGTATACCGAAGTCATGTAGTCCAAGGCTGAAAACGCTACCCTCCTCTTTTCCGCGGTTGTCCTGCTGCTATATTGACTCACTTAAGTGTATGTTGCCTTTAAAGCTGTGTTTCTTACTGGACAGGACATAGCTTTTTTGACACCGTTACAGTTTATCTCAAAGCTGCAAATGGCATCCCGTTCAAGAGAATGAAATTCCCGGAAGACAAACTCTCAGGGCTGGGAGATGGTGCTTGGATGCAATTTAAGAGCACTAGTAGGTCTCTCACGCTCTGCACTTAGAAAACTGCTTGATGACCCACATAGTATTAGGTGATTGACTGTCTGCCAACACTCCCATTGTGCGTTTTCGAAGTTTGCCAGTCTTGCTGAAAATGCAGATCGGAGTTTCTGTGTCCTCACAGGCTTGGCGGTGTGGGCGAGGGAAGATCTAGAAGGAGAGGATATGCCAGTAAGCCTTGTGGGCTCCAAGGCGACGTCTGTGAGTGAGTCCGGCATTATGCAGCATGTGGTGACACTTCACTTCTACCAGTATGTCGACGGTGCAGGCAATACACCGCATACACGGCGGTTTCGTGAGCATCAGGCTGCATGCTCATATGTGTCATCAGCGAGCAGCCTTTGGCACACACCCGACCACTACGTTAGGATTTAGGGCTTTAGGGTGCTGGTTATTGGCTGGCTCCTGTCAGGCATTCTCTCTGGGAGTAAAGGAGGCGTCAGTGTGTGCCTGAAAATTTGGAACCAGTTTTTCTGTTTCATTGGATGCCATATGCCGTCGAGTTCTCCAGAGGTTAGCCGACTCTCTTTTCATAATCCCAGCTTTCATAATAGATGTCTATGGCTGTTCTTCCGAGGATAATGGATTTTATTGTTGTGACCGTTTGAAGACTTAATTCGTATCCGTTACTGATGTTTAACAGCGCTTGTGATTACCTAAAATCTTTAAAGGCACGGGAATGCCAAAGTATTTACGTGAGTTCCCGTGCGTGTGATGCTTATATTTCCAAATCGTGCGACGGTGTGCTATGAGCGAAGGACCGCCGCAAAGCGAGGGCTGTGATAGAGCAGCGCCTGCTGGAGTTTTACGGTGGTGCCACTAATTGGCGAGAGGCATTTCACCATGTCGTGTGGATGGGCGATTTTAACTTCCGGACGCAACGCGTGACGAACCAACGGGCAGGTAAGCTACCGTATTGCTACTCTCCATCGGGACACTTTCAGTACCACGAGGACGCGAGGCGGAATAGTGCGCCTTATTCACCTGCTTCGTGTCGTTAGCTGCCTGCTTGCAGTAAGTCTGCTTAAGCAGTCGCCGACTGGCTTGCTATCATTCGATGAATGGATTGGCCCACACGGGGAAGACATGCGCACGGCTGTAAGGCTTCACGACGCCCACTGGATATGGGAACGTTGCATTTATTTAGGAGTGACACTACAACAAGCGAGGACACATTTTACATTGCAGAACTGGCAGACTCATGCTGTTACGTCTCACGATTGGCAAATGTTATTGTACTTCCGCATGCAACTGCAACTGTGTTGTTGACATCGATGGGCCTGTGTATATTCTCTGCGTTTAACATGTGTGCGTGTATGCAACTGTATACATATGAGCAGTTATGTACGTATTATAGAAGTACACACATGCAGTTGTAGTGTGTGATATGCACGTTCTGCTCTGATTACGAGTATCACTGGTATGCAACAATATGGGTGTATGGGTATGTGCATATACGCTTATTCCTACTGCATGTGTATTTCCATGCATGTTTTAATATATCGATGTATCTGTTATCGCTGCGGCTGTATTCCTCAGGGCTTTGTTGAGGCTCCCATCTCTTTTCCGCCTACTTACAAGAAGGCTGACGGTCGTCCGCCTGCCAACATGGCACATCCGAAGTGGGTAGAGTACGAATATCAGACCCGCATGGTCACACAGTGGTACAAAGGCTCTCGACACCAAGATCGGATTCCATCGGTAAGCCAATCAAACCCATATGGAGTTTGTCTGCGTCAGCTGGTGCTTCTTTGCAGTTCAGCTGGCCCTTAGTGACGGTGCTTTTCCAGTACATTACCGTGGCAATTCCCTCCGTATTCCTAGTTCTTCTACTTGCGCCATTTCAGTGGTTGCGTTCGGCTCTCAGTGGACTGACAGGATATTCAAGTGTTCTACAGCGGATGTATCCTCTCTGGTCCGTTTTCAACCTAACCTGTACTTCGCTGCCATGCCAAACCGTCCATGTAAGCAGGACTTCAGCTAAAGCGCACTGAATGTAGCTTTCACTTCTTGTGCACCACTGGGACAAACGGTTTGGTTGCTGGAGTCTGTACCCCACTTTCTTTTTTGGAGTGAATATAATGGGACTTTCTTTAGAATTCTGCTAAACAACGCTGTGTGTACTGTGTTGTTGCAGCATTTCTAGGTGCGAGTGATCACTCGCCTGTCGGTTTGGGCATTGAATGTTTTCCACTGGATCCTGCCTACGTTCTACCCTCGGTGACGTCTGACAGCTTGTCCAACAAAGCATCTATAATGTCAGCAGATAGCCGAACCATGCGGACGAATAACAATAGTATGTTCTTGAGCAGCTGAACAGTCAGTCGCTCCACCTTAACAGCGATGTGAAAACGCAAAAGCCACATTTGAGCGTTTTTTCGGCCCCCCGTCAAGCCGAATGCTGAGAAGTTTCTTCGTCGATATGGATCTGTGCCGCGAGCACCTGCCTCCGTGAGTAAGCTTGAGGAATCTTCAACTAGCCCTCGGACAAAGATGCATTCATGTGAGGATGCATTTCGGGCCTCTTGGGAAAGACTTTTCCTGCTGAGATGGTGTAACATGCTAAATTGAGCGTTGTTGATATTCAGCCAACACCTAGTGATTAGTCCGTCCGCACTTATATACACACATTGTGCACAATTGGATAGAACAGCCCTAGCTAGCCTCTACTATATGCACGCTACCGGAGTGCGGGAGGCGCACCCCACACACCAACGGCCAGATCTAAGGTGTTGGGGGGGAGATAAAAGGACTTCCCCTTTTGTACCTCTTTCAGGATATTCAGTTGACGTTTTAATCCTTTAATTTGAATGCCTTGCTGATTCAACTCCGGTCTCTGAAAGGCAGTAGAAAACTAGGAGGCCGCTACAGTATCCTTATAGCGGTAGTGTACCCCTCAGTTTCTTCGCACTGCCTCACTTACAATAACTAGGTACTGCTAAACATGGCATACCTTCACCACGTCTCAATGTTTCCAAAACTGCCACTTAATAAGCCACTCTCAAACGAGAACAATGCAGTAATCACCAAAACCCACGCATACCATTGCTGTACAGGTGCTCTACACACGTCTCCTCTGGGATCCACTCCTCAGATGGCTATTTGCTGCAAATAGCCCACAAACTCGTCTAAGGCCTCGAAACGTTTTCAACTGTACTTCTGTGAAGTTGAATAGCTCTTAGCCACGATGTTCGAGACAAAAGTTTTGAGTATGAACACGTCCTCATTGTCCCTTTTCAAGTCTCATAAAGTTTCTCCTAGTTAGCCCTCAAGTGTCCCTCTGTTCTTTCTTTAGTTGTTAATTTAATTGTTAACGTGGCTAATTAGACTCTCACGTTTGTATTACTTAGCTTGAAGCCACAGAGCATGGCACAGGCTGGGACCTCCGCTTCCCCTGAGCCGTGAAAGTGTGTTGTTCACTACAGGGGAGATCAGTACAGCAGTAGGTTAGGAACCTAGCGCAAGTCCCGATACAGGCTCCCCCCCGATGGGTTGTGCAGACGACAGTGCTCCCGATGGCATGTGCGTTTACTGGTAAACTCATCTGGGAGAGAGCCATCAGCCCTTTAAGTTACTCTCAACCACACTTTCGAAATATATGTGCGACTCAGCAAAACAACCAAGGTAGTCTAAGTCATGTGGTGGATGTCCTAGCATCTATGACCCTCCACTGACATTCGTGCAGGAGCAGGAAAGCTCTGAACTGTCCAAGGCATCCCAGCCCATATGGTTCGTTGGCCACTACGAAAGATAATCCATTTGCAGTTCGGAGTGGGACCAAACATCAGTATATTACACATAGTGCCCCCCAGTTTCCAAAGGGATGAAATCGAAAAACAGAAGCTGCCGTGTTGGGGTCTACCTACTGGGGAATCAATTGACATTTCCAAACAGATTTCAACAGTAATCAGTTCTGAGAGAAGGCAACTAGTGGTTGAGCCAGCCTCTGAAGTCTGGCAAACGTTTACAGTTATTTCGAACTACGAGGGTTTGCAAATACCCGAACCCTTAAATGGAGCTCGCATTCTCATCTATAATTTTGTAGAGGAAGATGTGGGTATCCAGAGCGTTCGCGCAAACGTGGAGGCAGTCGCCAAGGATGTTGCCTTTAAGAACCTGTTTGTAGCAGCACACCTTCACTCTGCGCAGCAGACTAAGAAACTTGAAGCTAAACAGAATGTTCATAGACGAACACATGCATGGGATAGACGGAAGGTAGAGGCTACTAAGGCTAGAGTATTAAAGGAATAGTAAAGGCTAACGCAGTGCTGACAGGTCAAAGAGAAGAACTAAAAGGCTGGAACCCCAGATAACAAACTAAAAAAAAGCAGAACTTAAATTGAATGAACGGCTTAAAACCCTGAAGACCGAAGGGGAGTTGCAAGTGAATCAGTTAAAGATACTGAGCAAAGCTGCATCACTGCTAGAGATTGCTAACAAGCAACCATCACTACAAGGTCTTTTGTCTCAGAATGAGTTGTGTGCTTTTTAAAAATAACTAAAGAAGTTGAACCGGTGTTGAAAAAAAGCAAGCCCAGCAGCTCCAGGTTACATAACAGCAGGCCAATACAACGCTATGAAGATGGGATAACGAGGACTCGGTAACTGCTTATCAGAGACGGGTTAGACCAACAAGGGTCTGAAATGAAAGAAGCAAAATGCTAACTGACTGCGTAGGTGGGGTCCAGGACGAGATTATAAAGTGATTGGTTCCCCATCAGCACCCAACATGACGACCAGCTACAAGAGGCATATCTCTAAGGGTTCAGCTACCTCCAGCGCGTGCCAAAGCAAGAATGTCAGGCGAAAAGAATAGTGATATGGAGCTTTCTTTCATGAACAGAGCGGGAGGATATGCAGTATGTTCAGGAAACTGTCTGAAGCGTTGGGTCCTTCGGGAGGTGGGGTGGGCGCACTTCGGTGCCTTCCAAAAAAAATCCACTGGGTCATGGCACAACTTTAATCGTGTTTATTTTGGATAAAGAACATGATAAAACTTAGTGAAGATGCTTATTGTAAAGAGACGCTGACCGTTGTTATCAGGGACGCTTGCCGCAAATGAGTGCGTTGAGTTGTCCCACTGCTGCCTGGTTACGCTATACCCAGCCACAAACAGCTTCTACCCCAATTCACATCTCTGTCCTATGGGAGACGAAAATTTGCTTTACTCTCTCATGTAACAGCACTCTGGCCTTTGCCTGCCCTATTAATACAGCGGTAATATATCACGCTGTTTGATTGAGTCGTATGATCGAGCCATTGAAAGTTGGAAGTGGGCCAGCATCCCTGCCTTTGGCGGTCCCCTTGGGCCGCCAAATATGGCAGTGGGTTAACTTGTTTTAAACCGGACCCCCGCACCACACGGTCGAGCAAGGTGATGCAGGAGGTATATATGTGACAAGAACGTCCTAGGGTACTGGCAAACCGAAAATCCCTTGTCTCCACTGGTTCTTGACAATGACTGGTTCCGGTGGATCCGGGCAGATTGGCCGCAGAAATAGCTCCAAGTGGTCTTCTCCCGTGTCCAATAATACGAGTGGTGTCGATACGAAACAGTTAAGTCCATATGCATTTTTAGACGCCTGTTCTCCAAGGAACGGCATGCAGGAGTTTGGTTGTGTCATCGATACCAGGGCAAAGACCCCGCCAGGCGCCAGTACGAAAGAAGCAGCACCCACGCCCCAACCGGCCGACCTGTATCAAAACGTCAACAGAGGCAGGGCGATTGAGATTCCAAACCTTGTTGTGAGGTTCGGCCGCGCATGTCTGTGTCTTGGCGTATATATAGCGCTTTCCATTTTAACCGTCTTCTGGACAAAACATCTGGTTGGCGGGAAAGTTCCAACTCCGCTCTTTTTGTCTTGGGTGCAGCAAGCTGTTGGTCTGATTCTGCACACTGTCGTATCAGCTGCTGTCGCCTCTTTTTTTGACCGGAGTTCATCCCTCGGTCGGATTTTAAGCGCAGCAATCCCCATGGTACGCATACGGGCTGGGGTGATGTTACGCGTACTCCCTCTCTCTTTTTGTTTCGTAGGGATGATAGGCTTTGCGAACCTGTGCCTGCAGCGCGTGCAGATTAGCGTTTACCAGGTGGCACGGTCGCTTACCTTGGTTTTTTCGCTGCTTTTGTCAGTGTTCTGGCTGAAACAAAGGGTGGTGATAGGAGAAGTGTTTTCTTGCCTTCTTGTAGCTCTAGGATTTACATTGATGACGGCGGTTGGATCAGATGCAGCGTCTTTGGGCGGTTACGTCATGGGGGCCTTGGCTTCGCTGTTCCAAGCCACCTATACGGTTCAAATGAAGGCCACGTTGAATTCTTTTCAACAGGACGCAGAGACCCTAATACTTTCACCGAAGCCTCGCATTGATTACGAACTAATTAGCAATGACCTGCCAGAAACAAGTTCAGGAGGCAGTGCCACAACCCCGGAGGCAGGAACCAGAACTACTCCAAATACTAGAGGAGCATGCTCACCTTCACGCTGCACGATGATTCTTGTAGAGCCGTCATTAGGCTCATCTGCATTGGCGAAAGACGACTCGGAGCCTGACAACTTGCACATCGAGGAAGGAATTGTCGCAGCGCAAGATAAGCGAGTTGACGACCTGCGGAATGGCCAAGCAATTAGGCAGGAACCAACCAGAGGAACGTGCGTACAAGGTACTGCCGGAAGTGCTCAGTCGCTTGGGCTCAAAGCACAAAATGTCTCTATGGAACTTAATGACAGCAACCGAGTCCGCGGTGACAGACAGGCCAGCAGCAGTGCAAACAACGGCTCCCCACGAGTTGAACCTCTGTGCATGTTTTATAACATGCTGAATGCCCTGTGTATTTTCCCGATAGTCATCATACTGTCAGGCGAGCCTCAGGTGCTCTGGAAACTCGCAACAGAAGAATCGGCGTTTAACACTACAGTGCTTGTAGAAGTCATCGGAATCGGTGGGTCATAGAATTATTATCAGCCTATTAATAAAAAGGCATACATCAGAGCTCAGTTTTCAGAGCTAGTGCTTAAAAGGAAGTAGAGAAAGTAGAAGTGCCAGGTGATGCTCTGTATCCTAACTGGCTGCGTGTTGTGCTTGCATTCGAGCAGGGGCAATCACATTCTTTCTCGGAAGTAGTATCTTTTGGACGGTGTCTCTGACTTCGCCGCTCTCTTTTTCGGTTGCTGGCTACGTGAAGACACTACTGCAAGTCGCTGTTGCGATGGTCTTATGGGAAGAGCGTCTCTCCCTCTTGGAAACATGCGGATTTTTATTGACGCTTAGTGGATCGGTTTGGTACTCCATATCTCGATGCCAGGCTGATAACCGTACTAAATGACCGTAAAACGACCGTTTCCTGCTTGAGGGTTTTGTGTCCAGGAATATTTTTTTCATTTCGAAACGCCTGCGACAGTGGAGGAGTGTATCACTTCGTGCACTGTACTTGCCATTTGTATCCCATAAGCGTGAAATATGAAGCGTCATTTGCGCCATTTGCCGCATATGGAAAGATATTTGGCTAGTAGCCGCAACAGCATCTCGATTGAGTATTTAGATCAAGTCACTGTGGGTCATAATATTGATATGGGGTGAACTAACGCCTTGTTAATGCCCAAGTAGTCCAGGGTAGCCAAAAATACGAGAATGTTCTGTAGCCTTACGGGATCGTGAAGCTCAGTATATATGTGCCTTTTTAACTTGATAAATTTGCCAATCAGGTACAACCCTACTTCTCAGGAATCCAGACCCTTCTATTGCAACTCGCCAGTAGTAGGGACCCCAGTCATCAGGTACTGCTCCTGGAAAGCTGTTTAGAGGGGCCCGTTTCGGTGCATGTTGTATGTAGCATGTTTCAGTGCCGACTTCTGATGAGATAATACCAATGTACATTTGTTGGTAAGTCGGATTGGTGAGTTATTGGGGAAGGCGAAACAGGCACACGTTGGCAAGTGTAGATATATGGAGCCTTACCACCACTTGAGTCTGAATAAATACATTCGATTAGTTGATTAGTCAATAACGCTGTCTGGTGGTTCAAGATCTGCTTTTCCAGGACTTTCTGTTGTCAAAACCTTTTGTATGCGCCTCCTTGCAGTGGCCGTCGGACTTTCTGGATTTAGATGTGTACCATAACTCTAGTTTGTGTTGAAGCGTTGTAGAGTACTTTCCCGCACATATTCAGGACCTAAATCTTCCTGCATAAAACCAAACACTTACAGAGGTGCATTGTGTTGCTCTTTAACTGGTTGCCGAGAATTACAGTTTTGTTGTTTGTAAAAAAGAACAAAATCTGGAGTTTAGTGTCACTGCCTGCTCCAACTTCCCGTTGTGGTGTGCTTAGGGGTTCTACACTCTAGAAGCCCGGAACTGCAGTAACGCAGAATCTTATTTGAACTACTTACTCGTTTTGTGTAGTTGAAATTAACAAAAAAATTAATGAAAGCACGCTGGTGAAATAATAAACTGCAGCAGAGGAATGGGGCAAGTACGCTTTATAGTATGTGGGTTTGTTGTACGAAATCGAAACCCCCTCCTGACCGTGCTTCTTGGCCACTCTACTCTCTGTGGCACACAAGCCTGGAACCTCAAAATACTAAAAAGATGTGAGTTAAACAGGAGTAAGCTCTCTTGTCCTGCCAGAAACAGAACGAATTTCAAGTATTGGGTGGTCTATGCATGAGGCATGATATCCTGACCAGCAGCCATACAAGATGATGAGCTGCGCTGCACCCGTCCTTCGAGTTAACTTTGAAATATCACAATTGTAGCTAATGTTTAAATTTAGTAATTGGCAATGAGGATTTGTGTTCAATCACCATGAAGTGAACTGCGCTGATTGGTGTTGTTCCCGTAGTTTGGTGGTTCGTGCAGCGCAGCGCCCTGTTTATGCCTCATTTACCTAAAGCAACTCAGTGAGCCTAACTCATATCAAATGTTTAAAGCATTTTGACGGGTTACCGTTTTTTGGATACTACTTCAGCAGCGCGCACAGATGATTTCCACACAGCTGCTAGAACATGTGAGCCCATTCAAGCAGCTTTCGAGGGATCTGACTTCTCAGCATGCTGCTGAGGAGGCTTTGGCTTTTGATACAAATGTCTTTTTAGCCAATTTAGGAAAAAATGAAACGGATGCCAAGCGCGCAGCTGGGGAAACCGGCTTCCATCCTCAGGACAATGAGGTAGATTCAAAGGAAGAGGAAAGACAATTGCAGGAACTTCGCAAGTCTCAGGACGAAAGGGCAGCACAGGAGCTTTTTTTGCTGCAAAACACCTTTTCATATTTACTTCAGAGCAACCGGTTAGAAGAAGCGGAGGGAGCAGTGTGCTGCTTTATCGACAAGAACCCCAGGAACGTCAATGGCTTCCTGCTGCTTGCAAAAGTGTACTCGCAACGCGGTAACCTTGCGGCAGTTTGCGAATGCCTGTGGGGAGCCATATACAACTCCCCTGGCAACAGAGTGTTGCTGCGCCAGTTACGTGACTCAGAGGAACAATTCCTTTTGCAGCAGTGTCAACTGCCTCTTCGTTTCCTAAGCAAATGTTTAACATTCCCGAACAGCCCAGAAGAAAGTCGGATCCTATCTGGAGATATATTGCATCCGGCTTTTATTGCAGAAACGAACCCTGTGGTGGTAGTGCGCCAGGGCAACTATGTGATGGCCTTGACGAATAGGAACTTGGAGCCTGGAGACGTGATCTTCCGACAAAGACCCTTCGTGTTAACACCTCTAATGTTGGGATCCGCGCATATATACAGCAGCTGCTTTTACTGTTTGCAAGACAGAGAGGATCCTGGGCGTGGATTTTCCTGCCCGATTGCCCCGTACACTTGTCCCTTTGTGTTTTGTTCGTGGGACTGCCTCATGCGTAACAGTCGCATACATGCCCTGGAGTGTCGAGCGTTTCCCTTGCTACTGGCAGCATCAAAGGAGTCAAAGCTTAGCCCTACAACTGTGTTACACATCTTCCGTACCATAGCTAAGGCGGGGCTTGAGAGGCAGTCTCGACAGAGCCAGCAGAAAGCCGAGAACCCTGATGAGCCGACAACAGATGTGATTGAGCAGCTGCTAAAGCTGAACTCTTACCGCACTGCCGTCGAGCAGGGGCAGCCTGAGTTGTACCGCCAGATGACAATCCTGGCTCGTCGACTGCAGCGCGTGTTGCCTCCGCAGCTGTTGCTTTTTCTGCAAGAGAACGAACTAATCGAGCTCATGCTGGTGTTATGGCAGTACTCTCCCTTGTTAACGGCTCCTTCTATCCCGTCGGCAGTAGAGAGGAAAAACCCTGACGGCGCAATCGGGCAGGTGTTAGCCCCGGCGGTGGCTTTTTTGCATCACAGCTGCGTACCGACATGCGTCTTGACCTTGCAAGAAGACGGCATGGTCGCTGTTAGAGCTCTTACATTCATTCCTGCTGGGGGATCCCTCTGTGTGTCCCTCGAGGACGATCTCTTCCGGCCGCAGAAGGACCGCAAGGGCGTCACAGCGCCACCAAGAGTCTTCGGCTGTGGGTGCATCAGGTGTAGGGACAGCACGGAAGGAGGCCGACAGTTGCGCGGCATTCGCTGCTTCAAATGCGTTAGGGGCTTTTTGTGCCCCCGTAAAAGCAACCCTCTCACATCGCGCCTGCGCTTCTACAGCGCTACCCTTGCGACTTCGTTGGACCCCTCCAATTCTGGTCAAACGGTTGGGAAGAACAAAAAGTTTTCAGCTGCGGCAGAAAAGCTGCATCTGCAAAAACATGACATTCCAAAGCTTCCGGGAGGCTTAAACAATGACGGGCCTCCTGCCAGAAGGCTGCCTCAGGAGGATGATTGGGCGCTGTATGAAGAATGGATCTGCTCTTGCTGCGGCTTAACTTCTGCTGCAGTGAGTCGGAACTGTATGCTGCTTGAGAAAGCGGTGGAAAGGCAGCAAGACTTGGCAGAAAAGGCTTTTGTGAGCGGGGCTCGAGAGAAGGCTTGTAAGGAATATACGTTGCTTGTCCAACAGTTCAGCAGCCAACTCCATCCCCAACACGCAATCCTGTTCAACTCCCACACAGTGTTGGCAGGTCTGCTGGCGTCTCAACGAAAGAAGGATCCTCAGGAAGTACGCCGAAAGCATTCACACAGTAACTTCTTCCGCTAAGAGACAGAAATTGCCCTCTGGAAGTGGAATCCTGTGGCATTTAGGACATCTGTGACTGATGGTTGGAAGTCATGGATAACCTACTCGAGCAGTTAACAATTTTCTTCACCGCCTTCCCCATTTCTTCTCAGGCACTTATTTACATACGGCGGGCAGCTTTTGCTGCAGAAACGGTCTTGCCTCCCAGTTCCCGGCTCAAGATGGATTTGTACCTTAAGATTGCAGAATTGACTTACGAGGTTCGCCCTTGACCATTTTACAGATTGTTACGCATTAGCTAGTGCTGCTGCAGTTTCTATCATCGTATGGTTCCTATCGTTTGTATGCACAACTGACGAGCTCAAGAATTGCACATTTCTTGTGTTGGCGTCATTCTGAACAGTGCGTGCCTTCCCAATCTGGCTCAGACAACACAGCTCGACCGATATTGCCGCCGTGGGCCCTCGCTACCATCAGCGTTCATTATGGGCCCGATGTACTTGGCGTTGTGGAACTGCTGCGTCTGTTTCGGGAAGGAGTCAAGTCTGGCCATTGTTTTGCAGCAGAGACTGCGGCGATACGCCGCGCTTCTTCACGTTTGTACACCACCGTTGCTGCACAGGCCTGTGTTCAGAATGGTAGATGTTTTTGTGAACCTTTACCGCCAGGTGATAGGCGCTAGAACAGAGTCTGACGAAGTGAGCAACCCCCTGAAACAAAGCTATCTAGGGTATTGTTTGTGCTCTGATCACTTCCTCCGTTTTCGTTTTAGGGTCACAGGCTATTGTTCAAGTGCGATTGCGGTACTTCAGTGTACGAAGATGCTGCGATCTGTTGTTGAATCTGTCAGGAGATCGCTGAACATTTAACGCAGGACCCAATGTTTCTAGCCGTGGCTTTACTGCACAGAGGGCCTTACTGTCCTTTAACGCTGGAACTCTTTATGGCAATGAAAAATATTCCACACCTGCCAACGGGTTTAACGCTTCTTGGCCTCGCCTGTACACACAAGCAAGTTCATTTAGTCAGAGAGTAAGCCTCTACAACAGCCACTAAGGCACTTAAAG
Organism: Eimeria nieschulzi; assembly: GCA_000826945.1. Lineage (NCBI taxonomy): Eukaryota > Apicomplexa > Conoidasida > Eucoccidiorida > Eimeriidae > Eimeria > Eimeria nieschulzi. Next base: position 17,530 of record JRZD01019995.1, read on the forward strand.
CAAGACCTACTCAGTTGTCTTTTAGCTATGTTCCTGTATCTGGATGTGGTGGTGTCTGCACCCTGTTATGTTGTGATGTTTTTATTGTAATGTACCGAGATATAATGTTTTCAATTCTGGTGAACGGTAGGCCTGCAAGTGAGTACGTATGTATGGCTACATAATGCCAACGTGGTTTTCTAACTTATGTTGTACAGGCTGCTCAAGATGGGTTTCGATATGTTTCATAGGACAGCGCTCGGTATGACGGCTCTTCTGGCCATGTGTGCGAGCACGAAGCCTCAATCAGACCTCCCCCAAGAATTCGGATACAAGAACCTCCACGCCGCCGAGGAGGCGAATACTCTCGAAGATTCATCAAAAAGGGAAGCTGCAATTCTGAAGCTGTTGCTGCAGCGGTGTCGCGAATTAGACTCTCAAGACCCCACAGGGTTTAAGGTGTTACCTGGCCAAAGCCAGAGCCCGGGGAAGGACAAGAAGCCTTTGGAGAAAAGAAAAGGCATATTGAAGCTAAGGCCTGTCTTTTCAGCAGCAGGTGGCAGCCAAGTTCGGTCCCACCGCAATCGCCTCCTGACTGCATGCACGCACAAGCTGCTCGGCCGGAGCTCCGCTCTTCATTTCGCTGCTAGCACCGGAAAGGCGAAAATGTGTTGGCAACTTCTGTCTGCTGGCACCCTTGTAGGCGCCCTTAACGCCGAGGGTGCAACTGCGCTCCATCTTGCATGCGTTGCTGGGGACTTGGCCACTGTGAAAGTGTTGCTTAACCAGGGAGCACCCATAGACGCTACCACTCTTCGAGGCGAGACGCCTCTGTTAATGGCAGCCTACAACTTGCACAGTGACGTTTGTACTCTACTGCTACAGCGCGGTGCAGACTCTGCAGTGACCACAAGAGCAGAGGGGCTTACCGTCCTGCATGCCGTTGCAGCGGGGGTCACGCGGCAGGTCACTATGCACTTCTGTGGGCTGTCCTGGGAGGGTGATCGAGTGGCAATTCCCCTGTCGGGCCTTTCCGAGGAGTCGGCAAAACTGGGTATCTACACAAGGGCGAATGCATATATAGCTCAGGAGGCAATGGTGGACTTGAGTTTCCCCTGTGCATCACCAGAAAACTCGGAAATATTTATGTTCCCTACAACGATGCTAAAAAGGACTGACAACGCACAGAAGACCCTCCTTGTCCTGATGAAGCACTGCAACGGCCGACTTTACACACAGCAGTCTCGCAAAGGCCTCTCTCCAGCGGACTTGCTCTTACAAATGTGGGAGGCCTTTCTTAGTAAGAGAGGCAGGATACTTCAAATAGGTGACTTGCAGCTGGAGGGGCAGACACGAGAAGAGCGGAAATATATGGAGGAGAGATGGGAGTTTGTGCTACACAAAATGTTGATTATAAGAGAGATGCTCATGCCAAGTCTCGCCTCACTTTGTCAACCGTCAACGATGTCCACGTATGTAGACACTCCCCGAGAAGATGAACTCCAGAAACGGAACAAAGACGATTTAGTGACACAAGCGCCCTGGCTCTTCCCTGAGTTAATTCAGCACTCCATTAAATCATCAAAGCTTAATCCACTCAGGAACACACCTGAGCCCCCTGGATCTGACACAGGCCCCCCTGGATCCCCTGGTGAGCAGGCAAGGGTAGCTGTTCTTGGCACCGGCAATTAATTTCTCCCTGACTCCGCACAGCCCGTACAGCTGTCTTCTTAAGCTAAGGGAATGCAACCAACGATAAAGGATGAAGTGCTACCTTCTGCGCCATCTCAGCCGCCGGCTTTTGAGGACCCATTAAAAAACCGCCACCAGCAAAGGCTTTACTTTAGAAGCCCGCCCCCAACTTACGACACAAGCTCCATCAGGCAAATGAAATCCCAAAACAGCTAAGATATTCGTTTCACCAGCGGAAGGTGGCTTTTCAATAGGTAAGGGCTCCCATTTAGCAGGCAACGGCGATCCCCTTGCACCGAAGGGACCCCCTCCAAACACTGAGGGCCTTACTCCACCAGGTAAGGGGGCTCCGCCAAAGACCAATGGCCCATATGGCCCAGGCAAAAGGCATCCTTAAGAATCCAAGGGAGGCTGGCCCAAGGCGGAACAAGCCAGCCCACCAACAGGTTCGCCCTAGCTGGGAAGGACGTTAGAAAGTCTGAGCCTGACTGAACGGAGAGAGTTTTGCGTGGGTAGCACCTACCGTTTCTGGTAGCGCCACAAAGCCGTTCTCCCCTATTCACTTTTAGTTCCATGGGGTGCATACAGCGACTGACGATTTTGAATCCGTAGGAACAATTTAGTTTGATAGTCAAGGGCACTGACTATTCTCCAAAGCTGTATCTTGTCGTTCAGAGATGTGACCCTATGGGTAACATCATGAAGGGAATTTCTGTAGTGGCTCCAAGTAGGTTGCCATAGATGAACGTATAAGACAGGCCCAGTGTAGACTGTTGCAGCCGTCCACTGCTGCAGTCTCCACAGGCCAACGTGATCATGGCTCAGTAAGCTAACGGCTAGTTAGATGGTGCGTTAGTGAAAATGAGGCCTTTTAGCATTTGGTGTGCTGCCTCGTTTTGCCGTCAACGGTCTCAGTGCAGGTGCTCGTCATGCCTGATGGCCTTTTCGTAACTGAGTGGCAAGATCACATACGACACTTGTATACAATATGGCAGGTGCAAGCTTCAAGGAATTCTGGATGTTTCAAAAGACGCCACCCTTTTGGTATGTCCCATGTGCGGTAATGCGTGAAATAAGCTCAGAGAGTCGGCGATCAGACTTGAGTCAGGTATGGAACTCGTTAGTACCGGACCCGCTATTCTACCAGCCACCACCACGTAGAAACTACAAAAGTTCTGTCGCATATTCCATAAATTTTTAGAAAAAAAAGTATGCCCTGAACACTTCCAGTTTGTTAGGACAGTATCCGTGAGTTCCACTGAGGCTGCTCAGCTTGCTCTTCCTACTGGGCCGACACTAGTGTAAACCACCTATAAAATAATGACGGAATCTTGAAGATGTCTTATACGCATTCCAAATTTGACTAACTAGTGTCCTGTGATCATTCTGGATCAGTTGCAGCAGCTGTTGTTCAGCACACGACTTAGGGCGCTCACTGAACACTGTTGCTGGGTTCCAACTGGAGTGCTATAGGGGCGTCACGACTGATACGTCTTATTTGTGTCATTTGCTGGGCATATCAGCATTCGCTTCATTTTCTTTTTCCATTCATTGTTTCGTATTCTCAGAAGATAGGGAAATCCAGCTTGTTGTTCTGGATTGTAGCTTCTAGGGTGACTAATCTCCAGAACAGGCCGAGTTGCATGCTTCTTTCCTTCTTGCGTATTTCCAACGAGTGATACTACTGCCATTAGTCAGTAGACATTATTAGAGCACTTTTACAGACGCAAAAACTAGGACAGTTGCTTTGAATTCGAGATATTTTCGTTCCTTCCAAATAGTCTCAACTTTGCATTCTGCATGTAGACTGTGCAGAAGTTGGAGGAGGCGACATCTTTGCCTCTACTTTTCCAGGGTTATGGGAGTGTTAATGAAGGCCATGCTGGTTGAGGGGGCAAGGTTCTTACGGTGTATATTATCTCTGAAGTATTGAGCTGTCTTCGCCCTTCCCTGTTCACTCCTTCCTCCGAGACAACGAATAGCCCTTTTCAAGCTTGAGGTGTCTGCAACTCTCCGCATTAACTATAGGCATCGCATCTTTGCTTCGGCTTCTGCTGCTCGCAGTAGTTCTGTGTTGCCCTTTTGCTTGGTGTTTCCAAGTCACACAACGAAGGCTGTGAGCACCAGAAGGGGGCAGTTTGCCAGATTTTCGAAGGAAAAGACAAAACCCGATGTCGTTCGGCGATCTCATCCAAGATGCTGCTGCCTGGGTATCAGAGGAAATTCGAAAGTCCATAGACGACCTTTCCGATCCTGGTCTTTCAGAACGCCAGCAAAGGCAATGGCCAGCGGCGACAGCGCAGCACCGACACGCGCGGTGCGGCAGGCCTGTAGCCAAAATTTTATCTCTGGACGTCTTGACGAACTGGTACGTCCGCAAACTTGCGTTCTTGTCGCACTATGGGTAGCCTGGGGTTCAGCGAAAGATTGTTTAGTGTACAGCAGCTACGAGAGCGAAATGGCGTTGCTTCGGTTGTTGCATTGCAGGGAGGAGTCCAAACTGGACTGCAGAGGATTTGATAGTCCGGCAAATAAGACTCCCGAGGGATCAACTGCAACTCATACTCCTACGAATTACAGGGCGGTGGGAACGAACAATCTGGCTGAAGACTCATTGCCTTTTCGTGCCAACTCCGATGTCAACAAGCGCTTGTATCTCTTCGAGGGAGATATATGCTCACTTAGGACAGATTGCATAATGTGCTTCACGACAGACGGGTTTAACGGCTCTGACGAGCTTGCCTCTAGGCTGCTTTTACGTAAGAAACGATCTAGTTCCGCATTGGCAGGCTACTCATCTTCGCAGCTGTATACGCAACCAACGTTGAAGTCCTCAGCTTTAGCATGGCTGTTTCCTTGCTCTCTGCAGTTGGCGGGGAGGATTTGTACACCGAGCTTTCATGCCAAGATGTTTGCCGTGCTGGAGAGGCTCGTATCTGTCGTTCATTCAACTTGCCCTCAACACACATCGCGTACACGGTAAGGGTGCTAGGCTGGATACTCACAAGCAGTACTCGATAAAACTATGTCGCCATTGCACAAATATGGATCAATTGATAGAGCAGCATTAGGGAGCAAGTTTGGCTGAAACTGTGCGCCTTCCGGTGATATGTAGGTCAGCTGCTTTACCCCACGAAATTTCGTTTCACTATTCGGTTCTTGCGCAGGTGACCCCGCGCTTTACAAACAAATACGTGACAGCGACGCATAATGCGCTGAACAGCAGCATTCGGGAGGTCTTTATATTGATGAAGGAATCGCGTCTTAAGACAATAGCGATTCCTTGTCTGCCCCCTAAACTCGCGTTTATTCAAAGGAGCGAAAGCAGAAGACACGGCAGCGTTTCCGAGCCGGATCCTAACACTACTGCCGCTCTGGGAGGCGAGTACGCTGTGATGCACACAATGCTACGCAGTGTGCGGCGTTGGATGGAGAAGATGAACGGTGACATCGATGCCGTGGTTTTGGTGTTTGGATCCCCCAGCGACTCAGCAATTTATAAGCAGTACATGGCTGCCTATTTTCCCAGAGATCGGGCAGAGGAGGTAAGGCCCTTCGAAACAAGTCGAATTGCTGTCACTGTGCAGTTTTTAGAAATTTTATTCTGAAAGTTGTATGCTGGAATGTATACCGATGCTTTTTTTATCATTGTTGGCTGCTTGCAGCTGGATGCTCCCTTCCTCCTCCCACGTGAGATAGGCAACGCGAGCGGAGAGATCGACGTGGCGGAGCGTAGGATTCGTTTGATAAAGAAAGATGCCAATGGCTCAACGGGGTCTTGTGTTTCAAAGACAGATGCCGAAGCATCGTTGACGCGGCCAGTTTTTGGGGGCATGCTGGCACCGCGGGACCACTCTGATAGCGACGCTGAGAACGACAGTGATCGCGACATCCTAGACTCCAATGATGTCAGTTTCCTCGTGGCAAAGACAGAGACAGAGACCGAGAAGAGACTCGATGCGCTGAACATCAAGGTAGGTGAATTGTCATTACGCCGTGCTTGGATTACATCAGAAACGCTTTGCCGTATAGGTTGTCCGGCATTTTGAACCTGCATCAAGAGGGCTTTAATGTAGCAGGCATAAAAGTGATCGATGCGGTGTTATACACCTTGCCTTTCTTGCGCCTTTAGAGATACGGTCCGGGCCAGTCGGGTGATAGCAGCGAAACACTCTACCAGACCTACTTAAGGCAAGCAAACCTTCTGGCAGACAGTGCCGCAGGAGCGCAACTGCAACAGTTGCAGTTTATTTACCCATCTGGATACGACAACGCAGGAAGGCCAATTATTGTGTTCCTCGCGGCAGTCTTCCCTGCTGCAACAGTTGACTCTTACGTCCTTCTGTTGCACATTATCCGGACCCTTGACCCTTTTATTAGGGACAAGTACACCTTGCTGTACGTGAACTCCGGTAAGTGGACACCCTGCAAGCACGGACACGAAATGATATTACTGCTAGCTCGTATCCGTCACTAGCAGTACCTGACGACAGTCTGTCAAGCCCCTGTGATGCTATCCCGTGCAACTTCGACCAGAATAAATACTCTAGAACGCTTTTGGAGGGTTAGCGTTGGAGGTGAGCATGCTCGGGCTGCCTCGCACCTTTTGACTCGTTTTGTCGTTGTGAAGCATTGCTCGCAGAGGTCCACCACTCGAATGCACCAAGCATGTCACTTTGGAGCGAATTCTTTGGTATGATGGAAAAATTCGAAGATAATTTGGACCAACTGCTTGTCCTACATCCCGGTCTTCTATTTAAAGCCGCGTTTACGTGCTGTTGGCCCTACCTCGCCTCTCATGTTTGGAATGGCACTGTCTACTTGAAGTCTATAAAGGCAAGTGTAAGGATCAATGCTCCTGGTCAAAACGAAGCAATTCGATTAAGAACTCTAATGGAATAGCCAACGACGTGTGCGCCTATTTTGGTACACTCAAAATGGGGACCTTGCTTGAAGTTGGTCTTCCCATTCTCTTTACACTCTGGCGTTCACAGGATCTTGCGATTCATGCCGGCAATCAGATGCCGCAGCTACCGAACTATGTTGTGGAATATGACTCTAAACCCAAGACGAAGATTCTAGGAATGGCTCTCTAAACATCATTGTCTGTGAAGGCAGTTGCACTGTCAAGTGCCCGTGGACCTCACGTCCGTCCCTTTTGACGTTTATGCATCATTGCGCAGTCTGGAGTTTTTCACTCCCCGGTTTTATAACACTGTTGTCCTCTTTTCGGTACATGCATTTTTTCGTAGAGGGAACCTTTGTCCAACCTTCCTTAGCGAAGACGGGGAAAGGCCCGTTTTTTGATATCAACGCGGACTCTCTATCCAGCCGTGCTTTTGTTCCTTACTGCTCCAACGTGTCAATTTTCACATGTAGGATGCGCGTTTCGCTTTTTTTCCCGTTATTCTCACTTTAATTAAGAGTTTGCAGTCATTGCTTTTTCACTGGACTGATGAAGCCGTTTTTGGTCACAACATGGAACTAGGTAAAACACAGGATAGTCGTATCGCCGTAACGGGAACATTTGTGGCGTGCGATGCTGGTATGCTTTGATAGATTAGTTGGTAAGGTGCAAAAACAGCAATAGGCGGGCGCGCAGCATTTCGGCACGACTGGTTCTGTTGCAACCGCCATAAATTTTATGGCGAAAGAATGACATGAATATTTATCTTTCACAAATGTAGTCTGTAGCCAGTGCATTCTCTGTCATCAGAGCTTATGTTGGATGGCAACATCGGCATGAAGATAGGCTTGGCTGGGACTCCTGTGTCAAGCCAATTTCAGCAAGCTGGTCTTTGCTCAGATGTACCTGGCTTTCTCTTCGGTTATATTGCTCGGAGGACTCGTGACGACCTATGGAGCTTGTGGTATGGTTGACGTCTGCTCAGATGAGAGGCACATGGAACAGCAATATGTCTGGCCACTCTGTTCACTAGTGTTGTTTTCATCGAAAGACCCGTCTTTAGATGTAGGCTCACCTTGCAGAGTGAAGCAGGCCTTGGAGAACACGTCGCAAGCGGGAAACTCCGTGGACCAGGAAACCTCAGACTTGAGACAGTATCCCATGGGATCCTAGTCGTCTTACCTGCAACTAACACATAAGAAAGCATATAAAACACGTGGTACCGCAATGCCGCTTGGCTGCCCTACGGTTCATCCCGGGTTTCGCACATTCTATAGTAATGGGCACGTTGCTGCTTTTGGGCGTACCTGCACTGGGCAGGCCAACCGATAATGCTTTACCAAGTTGGTTGGTGTTCATTTCAAGAAAAGAGTTGCCCCGGGAGATGCTTCCTATGTGCTGAAAGGGGGGACCTTGCAGCTGGGGCGTCAGACACCGCGACGGCATGGATCCAATACCGGCAGAACGCTGGTATAGTACCTGGAGTGCAGCTTGCTGCTGATGTGATGGAGGACCACCAATAGTGTCGGCCCTTGAAAGTAGCGGCTGCTGTGATGTGTGGCTAACGTCAGTGCTTTGCTCGAAGCGAATTTTTTGAGACTGAAAGTGTTGCTTTTTAATGCCACTTTGCTGATGATCATTTGAGGCGGTATTTGGCCCAAACATCTGCATCTCTCGGACGTCCAACGGTGTACTGCTATATATAGCACGAGGCGGCAGCGATTCTGGCAAGTGGGTTTCTTTAGAATAAAACTTCAACAGCGCTAGAGGGGCGGCCGGATGAAGCCGGTAAGGACTAAAGCAACTCTCCAGAAGATAGCGTTCGCTAGAACCGCATAAAATGCTGGCGTGTGTCTCCCCGTGTAGCCGTTGGAACTGCAACATGAACACAGACAATTTATTCTGTCGCGAATTGCTCCCACTAGTGGCATATAACTGAGCAGGAATTGGAGCCGTGTAACTCTTGTATACAGGTATTTTGAGACTTTACGTTGATGGGAATCTTCAAGTCCAGGTTCTTTTTGAGGTCTGCCAACGTATTGAATAGCTCGAAGCCCATTGTCCAAGGGATGACATTGTCTTTATCTCCGTGAAGAATTTTAATGCGGAAGTTCTCGAATGCGGACACTTGGGTGTTCTGCTGAATGTCTGCAAAAGTGTAAGGATACGGCAACTGGAAACTGGGAACTGTAATGACGCGCTTACACGAACGCTGCAGACGCTGTGGCCTTCTCAGAGAGAAAGCCAAGTAGGGAATGGGAGTCTTCATCAGGGCGCTTATGCTTACGCTGAACACTCTTGAGCAAACTCTCCAGCTGTGCTTTGTTGTCCCACGAAATTTGCTTGCTCACTAGGCTGCCAACGGCTCTAGACAAGAAGCTACCTCCTATTGCGGACGCAGCAACTTTTGAAGCCATGGCCTTTGTAGACGTGAAGGGTGCCAACAAGATAAGCCGGTTGACCTGCAAAGGTCAGACACGCACGGATTCTGCGACTGCTTGGCTTTTTTGGAATATATGATGCCTTCGGTGACTTTATAAATATCAGTATTTGTAATAGCAGCACTTAGGCTGAGGGGCTTCCACAGTCGTACCGATAGACGAATGCCGGAATAGCCTGCAGAAGGGGTCCAGCCGTGAATTTTGCAGACATGATCTATGCCTTCTTTGCTGTACATTGAAACGTTGAACGCATCTCTGAAGGTCAGCATTTCCTTGTCGAAGCTCACTTCACGCTGAGCTTTCGAACTGCTGGCTGCACGGTTCATTGACCATGCCAGCTCAGGGTCAAGCGTAGCAATGTTAGCCCACGACTGCTGGTTAGCTGCTTGGCTGGGAGTTGCATAGATGCTGTCCTTAGAAAATGTGGAGGCCAAGTCTGCTGCTAACGAGCATGCAACGGCACAACCAAGCGAATAACCCAAAATGTTAAGAATTATTGAATCTTCGCTGTGATGCTCAATTAGCTCCTGAATGCCGTGTTTCACAGCCTGAAGAGCGAATCACAGAGAAATCACCATAACGGAATCAACAGTAATTCCACCTTTAAGGGGATCGTTTAGGAGCAAAACCAGAACCATTAGCAAGGCAGCGGTATATCCTTCTATGAAGGACACATGCAGGTTTACCTGGAAAACTGCGCTTCTTATAGTGCAGGGCGATGGGTGTCCAGTAGAGTTGCCGTAGCCCGGTATGTCAACCATAAGGAACGCTGTGCGGTACCTGCTGTTCTCGGTGACCCCATCCATGTCATATAAAAATGGTCCAAAAGCCGAAAGGTTGTTCGATACTAATGATACACCAGCGCAGGGGATGCCGCAGGAGCGACACAGGTGGCGCATCCAGCGGGTGAACTAAGCAGAGAACTGATCGAATTTCATTTCAGTAACACAACAGCAATGTCAATTACCTGCTTCAGTGGAAGACGGAACCTCACCGCAGGCCCAAGCAACAGCTTGAGCTGTTTGGTCTTGTGTGGGGCAACGTCTCTGCAACACAGAGAAACATGTGAGATGCTGTAATGCCAGAAGCTGCAGTGCTTCCGTATACTTCAAGGCTATAGCGAATATTGAGATAGTTTGTTTCCAGAATTTTCCACATACCTGCTGATGGTACAACCGGTACACGTCCAGTCCACTTGGTCTGCACTGTCCTTCTGTTTCAAGTCCCGATGGTGCTTCTGCCATGCTGATGTTCTCAGATAATTCAACAAACTCGTTTGGGGGGATTTCGGAAGCCCACCGAAGGAGCTTCCAAGCAATTACAAGACCTGGAAAGAATAACCACATCAATGTAGTTGTTGGTCGTAGTGACCCTTTGTCCTGTTACTCCCTTTCAGCTACAGGAAACGCTGACGGCAAGTGGCACTTTACAGCCGCAAGTTTTCTTACCGTCCAGTGCCTGCATATCTTTTCCTCCCAGGAATATCCATAAGTGTAACGGAAGTTTCTGGGAAACCGATGTAGGACATGTGCCGTAGAGGCGGGACGGTGAAGCAAGGCCATCTGTCAGGCGGCCCCCCGTTGCACGCCAATATTGCCGTTGCTGTTCTAACTGTTCTTCTCTCGTGAAGGCGGGCAAGAACGGAATGACCTTGGGATTGGCAGGTTGCATTGTTTCTGCCTTCACACCGCCGGAATTAGGCACACTTGCTCTGCTCCAGGCTCCCCTAGATAGCCACACATCTTCGCTTGTGTAGCACTGTATGCCTGAGCAGAGCCGTAGTTTCACGCGCATTCATTTACTTTGCAAGGATTCGCATTTTTTGAAATGCATTTTTGGCTGCGCTGTGTTCAAGGTCGTTGCCTCCATGTCGACTATACATGTAGACGTGCGTCAATATCTATATCCAAACTCACAAGCGGCAGTCAGCCAATCATGAGGGCGTATCGGAGGGAGGAGATATGCATGATAAATGTGCGGCTCATCGTGTGCAGCAGTACACCTATCCTAAATAAGAACAAAAAGAAAAATTGGACAGATCTCCAGCTTGAATGCGTCCTTAGCACTGAATCAATTAAGTTAATTAGGCCAATAGGCTCGCTTCTTATTTAAGCCCAAGGACTATTCCAGGCAAACCTCGAAAATAATGTCCGTCAGCTTGTGAATATATGTCTCCATCATGCCTCTGATAACTGTGTAGTTTTCTAAGAAGCCTTTTGTGATATTGTACGGTCGTGGGTTGTAGCAGAGCAGCTCCTGCCATGACACTCTCCAGTTACTTAGCTTCACCGGGGATGTTTCCAAACGATTCTGCAGAGCGTGCCACGGAGCAGACACCGAGCAGCATCATAACATTTGTTAACAGCTGTTAGAACAGACGATATACGCAACATGTCGATCCTGCTGGTTTTGGCGAGAACCTGAAGTACGCCTATGCTTAATCCCCTGCAACCAAGCAACTGATGCCGACTCGTGGACGGACAGTTAAAAACATACCACCGGAACTTGAATTCCCAGCCCTGCCGAACACCTATACTTGTACATGACTGTAGGATCTAGAGCGCCTAGCTGTGAACAGAGCAAAACCCAGAAATTCTTCATAACTCTGCAGTGTATGCATGGCAGTGCAGACGGCTTTTGACCAAACAGCAAATATAAATTCCGGTGCTGATCCCACTTTGCTTTAATTCAGCATGCGATGTGATTTCATCCTACCAGCTGGGTAAAAATCTTCCTGTTACTGAGGAACTTGGGAAAGGCACGAATGCTGTGATACTCCTGTGGGTTTTTTTTCTCCCCTCTAGCTTTTCCTTGATGCGCTGCTGAGGAGGCAGGACTGACTTGATATGATTGCCTGTGATCTGGTTGAGACTTATGACTGCGAGGGAAATTTTGTCTGCGGATAGGGGGCCTATTGCCATTCGTGATCTGGGCGGCTGTCTGCGGTATCTCGCCAGTACGAACGACCCCTTGTTGAGAGGTATTCTGTAACAGAAGTTCTTGGCCCTGTCCCGCACCACTTTGAAACTTGTTTATACATTGCAATCTGCTGCGGGCGAGTGGAGAAGTCGTGAATGTTCTTGGGTTGCATGCATTCCTGCTGGCGCAAGAATTGCTTGCATTCTCATTCATCAATCGTCCCTGCAGTACGAGGGTTTGTACACATGGTATAGCTTCTGAGCTTAGAGAACTGCCGTTTTGAGTGGGCATGCGCGATCCTGTCGTATTATTATGGGGTTTACTGGGAGCTGTTGTAGTGTTAGGCGGGATATATATCTCTGCCGATGAAAGCCGGTCGTTTGAGCTTGAATCGCTGTACGACGCATCACTCAACAGGGGAAATGATGAGCAAGTAGTTAATGCATCTTTATCCTGAAGTGTGGATGTCCCCTGATACTCCGCTGCCTTGTAGTGGGAACTTCTTCTGGTGGCAACTATGGCACTGCTGAAAAGCGAATTATTTTTGCACGAAGGGGCAGCTGGCTGGTTTGTACTTTTGCTCTTAGGCACACAAGTCATATGTTTTGACTGCATTTTTATTTGGCACGCTGATTTGCACGCTTTCCCATGGCAGTCAAGCTACCTGTCGGCGGCGCAACAAAACACCCTGGAGCAAAACCGGAAACCAAGAGCAGCAAAAACTGGCTATTTGCTTACATCCACATGGTAAAACAAGTTTTCAACGCAATGTGCCCTCGATGGAGGCTGTGCAGTTCGGGATGTGGTTTCAAGTGCTCGTAGGCAGCGGTCTAGTTGCCTGCTGGCGAGAGAACTGTCGTTCCCCCTAACACAGTTGCTTCAGGACAAAACAAGAAGCTTGGGTTTTACTTCCCATAGCATTAGCTTTTTAATCGGGGGCAAAAGAAAAGGATAAAAGGCGCGCCAATTCGTGGCCCATCGACCGCGCAGGTCCTCGTACTTGTCTGCAGACTACAACGGTGAGAGCGTCCTCCCTGCAAGGAAATCTGGCTTTGTTGCCACCTAAACATCAAAATATACACCCTCAAGCACATTTAATACTGAAGGAGCTTCTGGCAGAAGCATGCCCGCCCGAAATTAGGCAGCCATCTCTTGTGGACTGGATCCCTTTTCTACATGTTCTACAGCGAAAGAAAGCTCTTGCAGGCACTAACAAATCCGCTCCGCAAAGTTGTTTAAATACTCGTGGCTAAGTTATATATGTGTTTCCATAAAGGCAATGTTTACGCCCAGAGTTTAGATTTAGTGGTGGTCAGCGGACAACACTGGTGGCTTTCCGCCTGGACCATGCCCCAATACTTTGTTGTAACTCTATGCGTTCAACAGATATAAGAAAAATGTAAATTACAATAATTTTTACGCCCGTGTTTAAAACTACTAAGTGCCACAGCCAAAATAAGTTTTAGAATTTGGAGGTGGGCAAAAAAACGAAAAAGCTCAAAGTAACGTCTTTTCCGGAATGTTTAGCTTTATATATATATATATATATATATATATTTTTTTTTTAAA
>JRZD01019996.1:10046-21734 GCA_000826945.1 Eimeria nieschulzi
GCAGCAAGCAGTAGCAGCGGCAAGGTAGGGGCAGCAGGATTGCCTCCCTCAGCAACAGCAGCAGCAGCAACAGGCGTAATGGTGGGGTATGCGGGAGCGAACGACCCCCAATACTTTGCAGTAGGACGAGACTGCTGGGACGGCCAGGCTGCCGCCTCTTATGCCCCTATCGGAAGCAACAGCAAAAGCAGCAGCAGCAGCAGCAGCAGCAGCAGCAGCGGGGTAACACCGGGCCTACGGCCAGAGGACGCAACAGGGGTGGATTGGCTGGTAGGGGTGTATCGGAGTCCGCGTCTTTCCGGAGCAGCAGATGGCCCACAGCAGCAGCAGGAGCAGCAGCAGCAGCTGCAGCTGCCACCGTCTTGTGTAGAGTTGCTCCCAGGGGCTGAACAAGAGGTGCCTGCCTCTTCTCCTCAGGCCTCACCTAAGAATTGGAAACGCACCGACGCGCAGCTTGTAGGGGAGACGCGAATTACAAGTCCAGACAAACCCAAGAAACAGACTGTCGCGGCAACTGGAGGTGAGCAGCATTTTTGATTGTTTCTTTTTTGTTTCTTTCTGTTTATTTGGGAGTTCAGTGCAGTGAGAAAGAGCTAGCCAACCAGCTAGCCAGCAGGGCATCGACCTGCTAGCTAGCCACACCTGAAAAAGCTTTACAGAGACGGATGAAGTTTGCTGCTGTTGGCCATTTGTTCTTTTTCAGCACACGAAACAACTTGGTAGTTAGACGAGACTTAAGGCGATTATGCTATTAGATGCCAACCGTATTTGTTCCACTGCAAAGAGTGTTTTGTTATAATTGTGAGTTTATTTGTCTGCAGCTTGGCGAGATGGAGCTTCTGGACGCATGGCCTGGATGACCGACGCCTCTGCGGTGCAGCAGCAGCAGCAGCAGCAGCAGCAGCAAGAGCTGCTCTTGCAGCAGCAGCTGGAGCAGCAGCAGCAAATGCGGCGGCACGTCCAGGAGATGCAAGAGCGTAAGCAAGAGTTTCTGCGGCAGCAGCAAGAATTAAATAAAATGCTTAAGGGAGTGCAGCAGCTGCAGCATGGCCTATCGGGGAGCTCATGAGCTGCCCAAGCAGTTAGGCGCAGAAAGGACAGCCTCAAACAGCCACAAGGACGCATGCATCGCCGGCTCTTTAAGGCATCAGCAACCCTTCAGCAGCTGCTGCAACAGCAGCTGCTGCAACAGCTGCCATAGCCTAGCCTTCCCCAAGGACAGAACGCAGTAGCAACACACAGCTTCAGGGACTTGACAGAGGGTGTGTATGCTTTATATGTGCTTTATATTCTGTCAATTGGGGGTGCTGTTTTGCTGTTAAGCAGCAGGGCTCTCTGGCACAGAGACGCTGCCATTTTCAAGGGAAAGGCACGTTTGCTGATGCCGATTTAGAGAGAGCGGCTGCGGCCACCACGCCGACTTATTACGTTTGCGGTACTCTTCTCTCTCTCTCCGTATTGTAGGAGAGAGGGAGATGAGGTGCCTCGGACAAAGTTTATCGTAACTTATTCATCTGTGACACTTTCCTTTCTGTCTCTTCCTATCTGGCTAGACCGCTGGAGTCAGGCTGTTCTGCATTGGCTGAGCTGGAGGTGGATTAGGGAGTTGTTAGCAAGTCTGAGAATGGTCTACATTGGATTGGGAGTTGTTAGCAAGCCTGAGGATGCTCTATATTGGATTAGGGAGTTGTTAGCATGTCTGAGAATGCTCTATATTGGATTAGGGGGTTGTTAGCATGTCTGAGAATGCTCTATATTGCGTTAGGGGCTTGTTAGCAAATTTAAGAATGCTCTATATTGGATTAGGGAGTTGTTAGCAATTCTGGGACAGCCCTACACTGGACTAGGGAGTTGTTAGAAAGTCTGAGAATGGTCTATATTGGATTAGGGAGTTGTTTGCAAGGTCTGATAATGCTCTATGTTGGATTAGGGAGTTCTTGGTAAGCCTACATTGGCATAGGGAGTTATTTGCAAGTCTGAGAATGCGCTGTGTTGGATTAGGGAGTTGCCTGCAAGTCTGAGAATGCTCTGTATTGCATTAGGGAGTGGTGTAAAGGTCTGAGAATGGTCTATATTGGATGAAGAAGTTGTTATTAAGTCTGAGAATGCTCTGTAGTGCATTAAGGAGTTGTTCGCAAGGTCTGAGAATGCTCTATATTTAATTCGGGAGTTGCCTGCAAATTTGAGAATGCTCTATAGTAGATTAGGGAGTGCTTTGGAGGTCTGAGAATGCTCTATATTGCAATAGGGAGTTCTTTGCAAGTCTGAGGATGCTCTATATTGGATTGGGGAGTTGCTTGCGGGTCGGAGAATGCTCTATATTGAATTTGGGAGTTCTTTGCAAGTCGGAGAATGCTCTACATTGAATTAGGGAGTGGTTTAAAGGTCTGAGAATGATCTAGATTGGATTAGGGAGTTGTTATTAAGTCGGAGGATGCTCTATATTGAATTAGGGAGTTGCTATGAAGTGCGAGAATGCTCTATATTGGATTAGGGAGCTGTTATGAAGTGCGAGAATGCTCTTTATTGAATTGGGGAGTTGTTTGCAAGTCTGAGGACGATCTATATTGGAATAGAGAGTTCCTTGCAAGTCTGAGAATGCTCTCTATTGAATGAGTGGGTTGCTTGCAAGTCTGAGAATGCTCTATATTGGGGAGGTGAGTTGTTTGCAAGGTCTGAGAATGCTCGATAGTGGATTAGGCACTTGTTATTAAGTCTGAGAATGCTGTATATTGAATTTGGGAGTTGTTTGCAAGTCTGAAAATGCTCTATATTGAATTTGGGAGTTGTTTCCAAGTCTGAGAATGCGCTGTATTGGATTAGGGAGGTGTTCGCAAGGTCTGATAATGATCTATATTTGATTGGAAAGTCGCTTACAATTTTGATAATGCTTTGTATTAAATTAGGGAGTTGTGTCCAAGTCTGAGAATGCTCTCTATTGGAATTGGGAGTTGCTTGCAACGTGTGAGAATGCTCTATATTGGATTAGGGAGTTGTCATTAAGTCTGAGAATGCTCTATATTGAATTAGGGAGTTGCTATGAAGTGCGAGAATGCTCTATATTGGATTAGGGAGCTGTTATGAAGTGCGAGAATGCTCTATATTTGATTAGGGTGCTGCTTGCATGTCTGAGAATGCTCTATATTGGATTGGGGAGTTGCTTGCAACTCTGGGAGTACTATACATTGGAATAAGCAGTTGTTTGCAAGTCTGAGAATGCCCTATAGTGGACAGTTGTTATTAAGTCTGGGAATGCTCCAGATTGGTTTAAGGAGTTGTTATTAAGCTTGAGAATGCTCTATATTGAATTAGGGAGTTGGTTCCAAGTCTGAGAATGCTCTATATTAGATTAGCAGGTTGTTTTCAAGTTTGAGAATGCTCTATATTAGATTCGGGAGTTGTCTGCAAATCTGGGAGTGCTCTATAGTGGATTAGGGAGGTGTTTGCAAGTCTGAGAATGCTCTATATTGGATAAGGGAGGTGTTTTTGCAAGATCTGAGAATGATCTCTCTTTGATTGGAAAGTCGCTCACGATTCTGAGCATGCTTTTTATTGAATTAGGGAGTTGTTTTCAAATCTGAAAATGCTCTCTATTGGACTCGGGAGTTGTTTCCAAGTCTGAGAATGCTCTCTATTGGAATAGAGAGTTGTTTGCAAGTTTGAGAATGCTCTATAGTGGATTAGGAAGTTATGATGTGCGAGAATGCTCTATATTGGATTGGGCAGTTGTTTCCAAGTCTGAGAATGCTCTATAGTGGATTAGGTAGTTGCTGTTAAGTCTGGTAATGCTCTATATTGGATTAAGGAGTTGTCACTAAGTCTGAGAATGCTCTATATTAGATTAGCAGGTTGTTTTCAAGTCTGAGAATGCTCTATATTGCATTATGGAGTTGTTTGCACGTCTGAAAATGATCTACATTGAATGAGTGAGTTGCTTGCAAGTCTGAGAATGCTCTGTTGGATAAGGGAATTGTTTGCAAGGTCTGATAATGCTCTATATTGAATTAGGAACTTGTTATTAAGTCTGAGAATGCTCTATATTGGAAAAGGGAGTTGTCTGGAACTCTGGAAGTACTATATATTAGAATAGGAAGTTGTTTGCAAGTCTGAGAATGCTCTGTTGGGTAGGGGAGTTGTTTGCAAGTCTGAGAATGGGCTGTATTGGATTAGGGAGTTGTTTGCAACTCTGAGAGTACTATATATTTGAATAGGGAGTTGCTTGCAACTGCGAGAGTACTATATATTGAAATACAGAGTTGTTGTTAAGTCTGAAAATACTCTATATTGGATTAGGGAATTGTTATGAAGTCCCAGAATGCTCTATATTGGATTAGAGAGTTGTTATTAAGTCCAAAAGTGCTCTATATTGGAGTAGGGTGTTGCTTGCATGTCTGAGAATGCTCTAAATTGGATTGGGGAG
Organism: Eimeria nieschulzi; assembly: GCA_000826945.1. NCBI lineage: Eukaryota > Apicomplexa > Conoidasida > Eucoccidiorida > Eimeriidae > Eimeria > Eimeria nieschulzi. The sequence continues at coordinate 14,467 of JRZD01019996.1, forward strand.
TTTTTTGCAACTCTGGGAGTACTATACATTGAAATAGAGAGTTGTTTGCAAGTCTTAGAATGCCCTATATTGGATTAAGGAGTTCTTGTTAAGTCTGACGATGCTCTACATTGGCATAGGGAGTTGTTTGCAAGTCTGAGAATGCTCTATATTGGATTGGGGAGTTGTCTGCAAGTCTGAGAGTGGTCTATGGTGGATTAGGGAGGTGTGTGAAGGTCTGAGAATGGTCTAAATTGGAATATGGAGTTAGTTGCAAGTCTGAGAATGGCCTGTATTGGAATATGGAGTTGTTTGCAAGTCTGATAATGCTCTATATTGGATTGGGGGGTTGTTATTAAGTCTGAGAATTCTCTATGATGGAGTGATGAGTGGTTGCCAGCTCTATAGTGGATTGGGGAGTTGTCTGCAAGTCTCAGAATGCTCTTCAGTGCAACAGGGAGTGGTTTGTAAATCCGACAATAGTCTATATTGGAATAGGGAGTTGTTTGCAAGTCTGAAAATGTTCTATCTTTTATTAGGAAGTGGATAGCAAGTCTGAGAATGCTTTATATTGGATTAGTGGGTTGTTTGCAAGTCTGAGCATGTTCTATATTGGATTAGGGAGTTCTTATGAAGTCTGAGAATGGTCTATATGCGATGGAGGAGTTGTTTGCAAATCTGAGAATGTTCTATATTGAATTAGGAAGTTTTTTGCAAGTCTGAGCATGCTCTATATTGGATTGGGGAGTTGTTTGCAAGTCTGAGAATGCTCTATATGCGATGGCGGAATTGTTAGCAAGTCTGAGAATGCTCTATATTGAATTAGGGAGTTGTCTGTAAGTCTGAGAATGCTCTGTATTGGCTTTGGGAGTTGTTAGCAAGTCTGAGAATGCTCTATGTTGGATTAGGATGTTGTTTGCACGTTTGAGAATGGTCTACAGTGGAATAGGGAGTGGTTTGAACATATGACAATGGTTTATATTGGAATGGGGAGTTGTTTGCAAGTCCGAGAATGCTTTGTCTTGTACTAGGGAGTGGATTGCAAGTCTGAGAATGCTCTATATTGGATTAGTGGGTTGTTTGCAAGTCCGAGAATGGTCTATATTGGATTAGGGAGTTGTTTACAAATTCGAAAATGCTTTATATTAGAATAGGGAGTGGTGTAAAAGTCTGAGAAGGCTCTATATTGGATGAGGGCGTTGTTTGCCAGTCTGAGAATGCTCTATCTTGTACTAGGAAGTAGTTTGCAGGGGTGAGGATGCTCTCTATTGGATTGCCGGGTTGTATGCAAGTCTGAGAATGCTCTATATTAAATTAGGGAGTGGATAGCAAGTCTGAGAATGATCTAAATTGGATTAAGGGGTGGTTGTCAAGTCTAAGCATACTCTATAGTGGATTGGGGAGTTGTTTGTAAGTCTGAGAATGCTCTATATTGGATTGGAGAGTTGTTTGCAAGTCTGAGAATGCTCTATATTGCATTAGGGAGTTGTCAGCACGTCTGAGCACGCTCTAGATTGGAATAGGGAGTTGTTTGCAAGTCTGAGAATGCTGCATATTGAATTCGGGAGTTGTTTGCAAGTCTGGGAATGGTCTATATTGGATTGGGGAGTAGTTTGCAAGTCTAAGAATGCTCTATATTGAAAGAAGGACCTGTTAGCAGGTCTAGGGATGCTCTATATTGGATTGGGGATTTTTTTGCAAGTCTGAGAATGGTCTATATTGGATCAAGGAGTTGTTTGCAAGTCTGAGAATGCTATAGAGTGGAATAGGGAGTTGTTTGCAAGTGTAAGAATGCTCTAAAGTGCATTAGGGAATGGTTTAAAGATCTGGAAATGCTCTGTAGTGGATTAGGGAGTTGTTTGCAAGTCTGAGAATGCTCTATCTTGTACTGGGGAGTGGATTGCAAGTCTGAGAATGCTCTATAATGGAGTTAGGAGTTGTTTGCAAGTTTGAGAATGCTCAATATTGGAATAGGGAGTTGTTTGCAAGTTTGAGAATGCTCAATATTGGAATAGGGAGTTGTTTTTAAGTCTGTTAATGCTTTATATTGTGTTAGGTAGATGTTTGCAACTCTGAGAATGCTCTATATTGGATTAGGGGGTTGTTAGGAAGTCTGGCAATGCTCTTTATTTGATTGGGGAGTTGTTTGCAAGTCTGAGAATGCTCTATAATAAATTAAGAAGCTTTGGGCGGTGGAAAACGGCCTATATTAGGCAGGAGATGCAACACCATGTAATGGGCCTGGCTTGGTGGTTGCTGCGCAGGAGGGAGGCCTAAGGCTAGGAAAAAAGGGGCGGAGGTGGGCTTGGGTAGGCCATGTATTTGCATGTCTTTTATTAGAACGTTTGCTTGGGCTGCGGGGGTGGAACGAGGTTGTACACTTAGCAGGTTTGGGTCTGTAGGCATGGCCTGTCCAAGACTTAAGGCTTGAGGGCAGTGCTGACAAACAGGATTCTGGCTACTCTTGTAGTGATGAGGCCCTTCCCGTTGTGCAATGACAACGAAGGCCCGGCGCGGCAACTATTTTAATGACATTTTCATTGTTCGTTTTTGCAGGCAGGGATGGTGCTGGTTGGAGAGGCAGGGGAAATTCACGTAAATAATCTTGAACCACCGCCAGGGCAATCCATTGCCTTTTCAATTCTTTTATCTCAGCGTTTTGTTAATCCGACTGTCTTCTTTCAAATGGAGTTGGGGAATCTGAGGTCGCTATCTTTTGCTGGTAGCGGAGAGTGGCCTCTCGCGATTCCTCCAGCTCCTTCTGAAGATTCTCTGCCGGCTCTTTTAATAACGTTAACTTGAATTCGAGTCTTTTAATTGTGTTTGTAGAAACGAACAGGTTCCTTAATCAATGATAGAGCTTGGTTAGAGCGTTGCTGGTTATCAACCTCGAAATCGGATATAGTTTGACTCTGAACCCTTAATTCGGTCTTTTGCAGATCTTCAGAGTAAACAAAGATGGTAACTCAGGGCAAGCCGACAAGCCGCCAGAGGCAACGAACTGTAGGGTACTGAGAAACAGAGAGATTGAGAAACAGATAGATCCCACCTGATGTGCCCAGCTCTCCCTGCGGTTTTGCCTCCCTACCACCTCTCTTTTGGCCTTCGGCTCCTACTCAGGCGTCAGTAGCTTTGCTGTGTGCTCTTCTTGTTAAGGGAAGTGTCTAGGGCTCTGGTTTGGATGGATGTGTAGCTCCTAGGGTGATAACCCAGGAGGTACACTGAAATCTCAACCCAAAGCACTTTAATCACTTGCCACTAAACCCTACGAGCTCAGAGCTCACAGCCTTTTAAAAGGCCTAGTGGGTGCTGGAGTCCACAAAAAGTGATAGGGAGGGAGAGCCATAGGTAGCCGGCCTCATCACCAGGGACCTCGCCCATAGGAACCTATTGCACTGTTCATATTTTTTCTGCACAGCTGACTAAGGAATTGGCGGAAACTCAGCAAGACCATAGACAGCCACAAGTGTGAAAAAGGTAGGAGATAGAGGCCGTTAAGGCAGAGCAAATGGGGCTCTGGATGAGAGAAACCACCAGCAAAAGGTGTGCATGGATGCTGAAAGTGCTGAAAGAAGATCTACGAAGAAAACTAGCAAGCTGGAAACCCTGGTTGTTAAACCAAGGGGGACATAAAGTGATACAATTAGAAGGCTAACAGACTCTGAAGAGCGAAAAGAAGCACAGGCAACCTAGATAAGCGTTCAAAGCCACGGCTATGACCGAGTGGGAGACAGCTAACAAGCAACAATCTCTACAAGCTGGGTTGGCTAAGGAGGAGATAGGTGTATCTTGTTAAAGGATTAAGAAATGTACTGGAATTTGAAGTTATAAAGGGATCAGCCCTTCAGATACAGAGGGAGAACACTGCATTATTGCAGACACACTCCCCCACCAGGATAAGGACCGGCCTCTGACTCCATACGTGCCTTTCTGAGACGGGATTAGAACCAGCAGGACACCAAAATTAAAAAAGTAAAACTTCAACTGGACATCTAGGGTGAGATGCAAAGGGCAAGCGAAGGAGAAGTCCCTCTAGCTACCCTTAACCTGCAAGGCATGACCACTACTTAGCATCGACATGAGGCATTTTGCCGAGGGTGTTTTTATGGAGACACCTGTGTAGAACGCTGCACACTTCATTGAGACTGACAGAAATATATTTAGGTAGTGTGTACATCAAGAAAGTGATGTCTGGCTGTGCAGCCAAAACGAGAACGCTTTGAGGCTGCTGCACACACTATGAGAAATCGTTTAAAGCAGATTAACACCATTATAGATGACGAGGTTGCGCTCCACACATTCAACGTTAACGGTTTTAATCTATTTTCTGTAACCCGTACCAATAAACCAAGGGAAATGTGGATTTTGTAGTTGCACGGGAGGTTCCCTAGACGGTACACTGGTAGGAGGGCCTTGCTGCACGTGTGTCCCAGGTGCCATGCGCTTTTCCAGAGAAACACACGCATCACTTTGATGGAGAGGCCTCTAAAACAGATTTTACTCAAAGGGCTCATTCAGTGTATTTTTAACTGAGGGCCAGCCAGCCCGCTTCTCAGTTCCTTACGTGGGTCCAGTCCTATTTGCCGGTACACAGCTAGATCAAGCTATGGTCAGCTGGCTCTAGGGTGGCCTGGGTGCACTCTTTAGCGTCTTGTTCCTTTTCCACGTTCGTGCATATTGCTTACACGGACTTCTCCTGAGAATAGTTGGAAGGTGTGAAGCTGATTGGCCAGTTCACTTGGAAGCCTGGTGGCGAGCGAGCGCCTTGCGGGAAGCCTGCTTTCTGACAGCCTTCCGTTTCCTTCGCCAGGAGGTTAGGTTTCAAGATCTGTATTTTCAAGGAAACCTTCCAAATGCGTTACCAAAATGGTGGCTAAAAAGCGTCAGTCTGAGTGCCGTTGCCCTCGCATTACGTTGCACACCTAGTGTGTCCCTGATGACAACATATTGATCGATGCAATCTGACCCATGCAGCAGCCTTTTTCAACATAGATTCTTTTTTTATTTTATTTTACTTGAGTGTTCCTGCGTTGCTGGGGGGTGGGTAGCGGCTCAGCCGGCTTCAGTGTTTATGTCTAGCTCAGCTCACTCCGTTCTTGAAGAGAGTTACCCAAGTGTTTGCACACCGGGTCACCTCGCAGTAGCTGGCAGTTTTTCTACTTCTATTGAGCAATGTTTTTCTTTTCCATGACGGGGGATGCGTAGACTATTGAACGCAGGAGTTCTATCTGTGTAGACACTGGGAGTGGTGAGGACGGCCTGTGAAGTTTGACACAGATGATGGGACAAAGGCATGGGAATTACCGGTTGCGAGTTGTTGTTTTCAGTCAAGAGAAATCCGGACGCTGGTGTGGCAACCGCGGTTCAAGGGATCATTCAGCACCAGAAGTTCAAGCGCATGCTTTTGTTCGGCTTGCGCTCTCTCTCTGATTTCTGCAACCCAAACAATCAGCTTTACCAGTGAGACCACGGCATTTTGTTCAGTTTACAAGAAGTCCCTACTTCTTGGGCTGTCATTTCTCTGCTCTGCTCTCTATCGGTTGTGTTTTTGTAACTTTTCTTGATGAAAAAGGATTGTTCTTACTGTGTTGTGGGATTATAGGGAGAATGCCGAGGATGCCATGGATAGGGGAGTTCTCCCCGCCATGCAAACCGCAGTGGAAACGTTCCCGGATGATGAAGACTTGATGACTTGCTGCTCTAGAATTATCTGTGCAATGTCTAATGTGTGCAAGGACGAATTAGATGTCAACCGTACTGAGCTGCTAGCTACGCATGGGGGGGCAGTGTGCGTCGCTATCGTTAACAGGTATGTTGATGAACGTAGAGGCGCGTGCAAAAGCTTGGCAGCAATCGGAGTTATGATCCGGTAGAAAGTGCTGGTGGGATCCCATCTGAATTCCGAAGTTAGGCGGCGCAAGGCCCAGCTAGTCCTGCGGTGGGGGACTTCGCGGAATTCTATTGCTTTGTGAATTACTAATCATTACGGGGTATCCAGCATCTACTGCTGCCTTTTGTGTGTTCTTGTTCTACTCAGCTCGCCGAGCGATCCCCAGACAGTGTCTGATACTATGACGTTCGTGGAAAACATGGACAAAGCAGGAAGTCCATTGGATGGAGCAGTTCTTGCCCCAGGCCTACTGGCTATCTTTTCGAAAAAAGTGCAGATGAAGACGGCAGCGCGTGTGGCTGCGGCACTTGCCGTTGCTACGAATTCTCCTGCAGGAGCAGCAGGCGCAGCGGCAGCGGGTGGTATGGGCCCTGTGCTAGCTTTTTGTCTGGCGAACGGGGACATGTCTGAAGCATCGGTGCAGTGCGCTGAATCGATCTTTGACGCCATTAAGCACATAGCTGAGCAGGGACAAGCACAGGTTGCCGTACTGGAGCAGTGTATTGGCGTTATGGACAAGTACCGCAGCAAAAAGGGAGCCTTTGCAAAGGGATCTGCTGCATTGGCAGCGATGGTTGGGCCGGAGCAATTGCAACAATGCCTTTCCACTCTGAAATCAAGCTCACCAGGCTCTCCTGAACACGACGAGGCTTTGACAACATTAGGATCCATGTCCTACATCTCATCCTTCACAGACGAGATTGTACGCGCTGGTGGTGTCCCGTTACTTTGTGAACTAATCAACAGTGGCCTAACGCAAATTCAAACAAACCCTGAAAAGATATTCAAAATGATCGGAGGTGCGGCAAAAATGCTTGCACGCATTGCTTCCAATCCCACGAACGTCGACTCAATAGTGCAGGCTGGAGCAGTAGCAACTTTGGCGACGGCGGTGTCCTATTGTACGGAGAATTTGGAGTGTCTCGGCGCAGTATGCATGGCTCTGACCCCTCTTGCTGCTCGTGAAAGTCTTGCAAGCGAAATCGTACATTACCAAGCCTTCGCAACAGTCCTTCCCATCCTATACCAGCACGTCGACAACGTTGATTTCGCTCCCCTAGCGATGGAACTTGTTGCCAACGGTAAGGATCCCTTAATGCTTTGTCCTCGCCAGTGCCATGGTACAAGTTTCACACTTTGCTATTAACCTTTGTTGTCTTTGCTTGGCCAAGTGGACACATGGAGTTGGGGGGAAGCAAGTTACAAATAAATCATGGGGGGTGGATGCTCACTTGTTGTATGGCGTTTCAGGCTCTCAGCACGCAGAGCTTCACGAGCACATGATCAGCAACCTGGCAGTGGAGATCTGCGCAATGTGCTGTAGCTATCATCTGAAGGACACGGCCTTCCAGGCAAACGCCATCCTGTCCCTTAACCGCCTGGCTGGTGGCTTGTCTAG
>JRZD01019997.1:5406-16570 GCA_000826945.1 Eimeria nieschulzi
TGGGAAGCTGTTCTTCCTTAAACCCGAACCTCTATGATGTGCTCATTCTCAGCGTTGAACCCGCAGCAGGGGCCCTACCGACATAAAGCAGGTCTGGAGGAGCAGCACATGTGCGAGCCGCACACTGAAATAGAAACGGCGTCTGCAGTGGCAGCAGCGGCCAGTAGCGAGGACCCCCTCTTGAATCTGCTGAGACTGCCTCAGAAAGGGGTTTTGGAGATGACACTCTTCAACGCCCGCGACAGCTTTGACAACCTTTTGAAAGGCGTAAGCGAAACGACGCCTTCGTGTTTAAGTTATACAGAGAGATCAGATCTTAGGTGTTAGAGTTTGTTGCATGCAGTGGAACGAACTTCTCGTTACTGCCGTTTGTATTCCGGTGCTTTTGGCTCGCAGGTGGTGCATCGGGGAGTCCAAGAGTTGCGTAGAGCTCAGCGAGCCCAACAGCAGAGAGAGAGGAGTCAGAACGAAACCAGATGAGACTTTTCAAGCTGCTAGTTTATTTGTGCACCCTGTAAACCCCTAAGGTTGTCTGAGGAGAGCCTGTACTTAGGTACCGGAACACCACTTATGCTGTAGCGTGGCGATTTGTTGTTGGCTTGTCAAGTTTCTTGTAACGTTTTAGATGCCTTTAGCACACCATGCACAGTAAGCCAGTTTGGTGGCCTGATGGAACGTAAAAAGCCTTGTCCCTGCAAGCGGCACAATTAGGGTTTGGGGTTTGGGGTTTAGGATCGGACCATGGAATCTCTTACTTAAGGTAACACACGAAACAAACGTGTTTCGGCTTGCAGTTTAGTTGTGTCCGCTGCTCCAACTCCCACTCTAGAGGGAGATCCAAAGGGGAAGCCCTGCAATTTTGCTGCTTTCCTAAATATGCGGACTTATATTTAACCACAAGCAAGAGACATCCACAAATTCGGGCTTTCCGATGAGGCGTTTCAAAAAGCATCATCTGCATGCAACGGAACGTTTTAACTGGGGCTTGATGTGTTTAGCAACTCCTTGCAGCCTAGAGGAAACCCCACTCCTTTTGTGACGGCAGCATTACGAAGGCCAAAAAACTATGCTTCGTTCTTCGCTGTCGAGTCGTTCAAAAGGATCCTCAGTGCCAACCGCTGGAATGCATCCAAACTATGGAGTAATTCGAACGAAGTATGGTCCCCGCTTTAGTGAGGTGCATGGTTCCAGGGCTTGCTCTATCTTCTAGACAGTCAGCGGAATCGCTCTATGTGAATAGCCTACTACTCTGCTTTGCGCTACAAGACCCGTAGCACTGCTGCATCACTACTAGCAGCCCTACAGCTACGTACTCTGTCACCATACTCTGCAAATGGGGTCTCAACAATTGCTTCGGAAGTGGCAAAGCAGCATACTTATAAGCAAACACTTATACGCAGGTATCGAAAGGTCGGAAGTTCCCCTCATTAAATGTCACCGATGAGTTTGAAACGGAGGGATGAAACCCCCCTGCCACTTTCGTTAAAATAGACATTATGTGCATCGACACGACCATCCCCACGGGCAGACGCCGTGAGAGTAGATCGAAGTATTTCCACGAACAATGAAAAGCGTCCAGAGCAAGCATAACCCTTGAAACCATTGCTTGTCGGTCATACTGCCGTACACATGTCCATTGCCCCTTGGATGCCTCGAAGCACAGCTACATTCACTTCAGCCGTTGAACACTTAAATTCGCCAGAATATGGGGGAAAGCATGTGGGTGTTGAAACAAACGTTCCTTGAGCTGTACAACAGACGAAAAATTGGGCTATCAGACGACTGGTGAAGAGACTGCCAGGCATGGGCGAAAAGCAGCGAATGCCATGCGGCGTTAAAGAAATGATGCACAGACAAGGAACGAGGAGATCATATGTTTTACGTAGGCACTGAGAAAAGAGGCATACCAAGACGCGTCCAGAACAGGTGCAGTGCCGTATGCCCGCGCCTAACAAGCGCAAGAGAGGCAAGAAACCCTTGCCGCGATTTCAAACCGACACGGGAGGAAGCGAAGCACCGCGGCTACACCCACCCAGGAAACCTCTTATGCCTACCGTTTTCAATGGCGTAAACGGTTGCGCTACTTGTGGACCGCGTGAAAACAAATAAAGCGACACGCATTCTCTGCATATAGAGAGCTTTGGCGCTGAAGAACTTTTACAAATCACAAAAGCATGAAAAGCCTCTGCTGCTAAGTTACCAAGCTGCCAGCCAGCTAGTCACCTTCCCCACCTGGGCAGCTTTTGCTGCAAACGAAGACTGCGATGGTTCATTTCCCATTCACGGCGTGCTTTGCACCGACGCAGTATTCTCTATGTTTCAATTTTGGTCTTCGACGCGACTGTGGGATATGTCGGGGGCGGTGCTGCCCTCCTTACCCATTTCTGAGAGCCCTGAGGCAGAGGGAGGGGCAGTATTTCCTTGCACCCCCAAGATGGATGGCGATGCCCTGTACGAACCCAAGCATGATGCATCTCGACCACCGGCTGACTTTCTAGGGCCTTCTATGTGCAGCGCCTTGAACCGGAACAGCTGGTTGCTGTGTGAGTGAACAACCAGTCGCTACTCCTACTATAACCGGAGAGGAAAAGTGCTCCGGTGACAAACTCCACATAGAGGCAATCGAAAAACTCGTGCACCTAGGGTTCGAGCCTCTGGGGGACTAGGAGGTTGAGCATAGCTAAAGGTCCACTGAGAGCTCCGAGCTGTTGGAGCCGTGCGTGTTCCATCGTTTTGTGGAGTTCACCCCAGAAACCAGAGAGTCCAAGGACAATGTTCGCACCGAAGGTGGCAAGTATGATCGGATACCGTTGCATATTATTTGGTGCAAACGATCAAATGTTGCGTCACTCTTCGTTCCCCACATGCCAAAATTGCCATCCCAGACTTCGGTTTCGCACCCGCCAGCCCGTTCTCTCCTTTGCCCTGAATTTCGGCTAACAATCCGAGATTGCTGCTGCTGTTTTTTCCGCTCCAGGTGTGGAGGGAGGCTGTAAAAAGCACACAAATGGGCACTAGATGGGGCTGCGTCCCAAAGAGATCCTGCAACAACGATCGTACATCGAATAGGACTACTTAGCTCGAGAGAAATCGCTTCTGTTAAGGGAAAGCAACAGGGCTTGGAGCCTTACTTCTCTGGCCTTAAGTCCGTTTCCCCGTGTGCGTGCCTACAAAACTCTCCGCTGTAGCAACAGCCCTGCCTCCAATACTTGCAGATAGTAGTTTTGAACACGCCCTCAGTGGACTGTAGCTCTAGCTTGCCATGAGCAAAGTTGCAGTCCTCATTCTCGCATTTTCCTTTCAACCAATACCTGCAGAGGGAAGTCTTTCGCAGTTCCAGCTTCTTTTGCAGCTCTGTCAAGTTGTGCACATAGTTACAAGTATCTCTGTTGGGGCAAACGCCAAGCTTCATGAAACTCATGCATAACAGGTTCCTGAGGCATAGAAAACACACCAATTAAAATACACCCATGCTGTGACTGTGGCTTAAACTTTCAACGGATAACAAAAATAAAAAAGCTCGGCTGGTAATAAGAATACTAACCGCTTTGGGAAAGCAGGCTTGCGCTGGAGTCCTCCTTGCTCCTGAAGCTGCGGCATGGTAGCAAGGTCAGTTTGGAGAGCCAAGTTGCTTCCCGCAGGCATAGTAAAGTTTCGATAAGAAGCTGACTTCTCCCCTTGACCACCCCTGCCTGAAGATTTTACAGGTGGGGATGCGGCTGTCTGAATCGGGATGTGTTCATCATGGAGATTCAGAGGACCCCTCTGAACCAGCGGAAGGCCGAATTTCTGCTCCTCTTGAATCCTTTCCAGATGCTGAACCACTTGTTGTCGCGGCTGCAATGTCTGCCCCAAAAAATTATCTCTGGCCTGCTGCACTGCTGGAGCTCGCAACATCAGGAGCTGCTCAACCATAGGCAAACGGGGCCCCGCCGGAGCTCCATGCCTGCTCTTGTTGCTGCTTTTGGGTCCAAAAGCTGGTTTATGCTCTGTCATTACAGTAGAAGCTCCAAAGGACTGATGCTCCTTGCAATCCTCAGAGAGACTCAAAGATGCCATGAGGGGAAAAGTGTCTTTGATATCTCCCGCAGTATTTGCGTTCCATATGGCTTCAAATTGCCCTTGTGGTGCTGCAGAAATTCCGTCTGATGGAATTAAGAAAACGCAGCCGAACGTTTCCATATTTCTTAGGTCTGCTGCTTCTATTTAAGCGTTATAGGACACTGTTGGATAAATGAAATTTGGCTGGGGGTCGGATAACAGCTTGCACACGACTTAAAGGCCTACAAAAACGGTTGACGCCCGCGAAAAACTAGTTTTTGAGGTAGAGAAATAAACATTAAAAACGTCTTCCAACCAGAAGACTTGGCAAAACTAATAGCCTCTAATGGGGACGAAGATTAGGTCCTTGGGAGTTCTTCGGAACGGTATAACAAAATTATTGGAGATGACGAGTCACCACAATAGTGTGTAACAACCCACCTTAAAAGTCCTGAAGACTGCTGCCACAGCCACACATGGTGTCCTGTTTGAGGTAATGTGATAATATCTCCCATAGGCAACAGAGGGCCTCGAAGGTAGAACTGCTGATGCCTAGATGAAATGTGCAGATAAGAGAAATATCATTCAGCTGTAATGCTGCAAGTTCCCAAACAGGGTTGCAGTTCTCCACGTCCTAAATGACACACCCTCTTATTTACCCCGTGATTCCATAAAAGAAGAGAAGCCAAGCGTCGGATGGAAGTCTCATATGTATAATCGTCAACCTGTGGCTTGACTGTGTCAATTGACAGCAATGTAAACTAAAAACTTCAAGGCGTTGAAGGCTAAAGCTCGACTCTTATGTGCGGACTACGAGGCATGCAGTTCGCCCAACATCGATTTAACCGATCGCCATACCTGGCTACAGCACAGGAAACTTGCTTCCTCTACCAGTGTCCCGAAATCTAAAAAAAGTCACCAAATGGAGCACGTTTGCTATGTTTCCTGCTCCTAATTTCCCCAGGAGAAGTCAAGAGACGCAGGACAAGATGAAAGGGTCATTCGTTCACAGTTTAGAAAGTCGTTCCAGAAAACGCACAGCCGCCGACTCTGCCCGTCACTTAGGTCAATAAGAGGAGTGCCAAAAGCGCAAAGAATCCAATAAGCAAAGAACAATTGGAAAGCCTCGAAAGCAAAGAGCGGTTGGAAAGCTTCGAAAGCAAACAGGGAGGCGAACCGCCAAATGCGCCCCTCTGAAGGAGTCTTTGCTCCACAATCAGATTTTGTATACTAGAAATAGATGCAATACTATGTCCTATAATGATACTAACTTCAAAAAATGATTAGAAGTACATCTGGTAGGCTGGCTGTAGCACAGGACGACCAGTGGTATGGTGCGAAGAGACCATTAGAGCGCTCCATTAGTTTCTGTGCTGGTGAGAGACGAGGGAAGCTTTCGTGGAAAATTCGAAAGCATCAATGTGGCGATACTCCCTTATTATATTTTAAATACATTTTTAACTAGGCTGGTTGTTGACATATTAAGGAGGACGTCACATGATCTCAAACATCAGCGTGCTTACTAAGCAACACTTTCTGCTTAGCGAATAGGGAACCAACGTATTCTTTTAACAGAGTGAATTAGCTCACTATCAAGAATGTAAAAAGTTTATTTGACGGATTGACGGGAGATTTGTGCCGAAGACCCTCCCAGCTTACGGCCGCCTCGATGTACCGTTCTGCCTTCACGGTGGAGGCGTACTTTTACTGCGGGCTTCCACGCACTACTCAGTGCTGAGAAGCACGTTGGGTGGATCACTTGTATTTTTGTCAGCTGCAGTGACTGCATTGGCTTCTGGGATACGGTGAGGGCGAGATAATAGAGCAACTGGTACGCAGGTGTGATATAGCGTACCGAGATGTTCAGAGCAGCGTGAAGCTCCACGGAACACAAAAGCCTGGGGTTGCCTGAATGAAGTAGTGATATGTGAGGGTTCCATTTGACAATGTATAGCTCTAGCTTCAGTGTGGATATTTCCGTGCCTGCTTCGTCGGAGCAGGGCGTTGATAGATGTTACCAATTTCACCTCAAACGTTCGTTGCAGCAAGAAGCGCTCCACGAAAGTCTGCTACCAAGGCTTAACGACTCAGTGCGTGTGAAAGGCCTTATTCACATCTCCAGAAGGGCTGGTCTTAGGTAACTTCCAGAGCCTCCCGACAGTCGAGGGGAGTTGAAGTAGCCACATTAGGGTTGGTCTTGTGTTAATTTCTAGAGGCTCCCGACAGTCCAGGGGAGTTGAAGTAGCCGAATTATAAGAGAGTTTAAAAGCACCTTCTGGGTTGTAAACTCAGATGCAGGTGTGAGCGAGTAACCCGTTTACACTGTGATCAATACAACGGATGTTTACCGCATGCCGTTGCGTCTATTGCAAATATTGCAAGACTCAAAACTTCCAAGCTGCATTAGGTGAAAACTAAAGAGAAGTAGGCTGCTTCGTTTATCGAGGGTCCAGCTCAGGATATACATTAGTCCACTTGTTGTCAAACCTGAGGCTTTGTCGAAATACCCCGTCGCCAAACTGCTCAGAGGCGCTAGTTAATCGGATATAATGAATTTGCGAAGTCACGACAAAGCCCAACTTGCCAGTCTCAGCTGCTTCGTACCAAAGTAGGAGCCAGCTCTGCACTAGCGAAGCCTTGAAGGTGTCTTCAAGGCTTCGCTCAAAGGCTACCAAACAGGACTCAGCAAGCTGTGGCGGATTCAATACCGCTGTAGCTGTGCTCACCGCTAGCATGCATGCTATCCTCTGAAAGTTGAAACGGACCTTCCAAGCGCAGAGAGGGTTCCGAATCCCCTATATGGACACGAAGCGCCTGCACCACGTCTCTTCCACTGGAAAGCACACCGCAATCACATTAGGCATTTTGTGCATGTCAGTGGTGTAGCAAAACAACTGACAATGTTTAATGAGCAAGGCATTCCCACTACCCGGCTAGTGCCAGCAAAAAAGGGTGGAAAGATGAAGAACGGCCTTACGTGGGCTTGTAAAAACGGGTTTGTGTCAGCCACCTGTCTGCATGAGTCTCCTCTCCATTAGATGATGCTGCACAGCACGAGTCTTGGCTTTGATGGCCATTACATGAGCACCATCCGTTTTTCCATTTGCATAGCCAGTCCTGAAACCGACTGCGATGTAGCGTAGGGGCGGGCGAGCGGGCCAAGTTACCAAATCCAGGCGGCATTAAACCAGTAGCCGCAGCGCGAACGTCCAGCATACCTGTATGCAAATAGCATATGCTGCATGGGACGATCTTTAGGGAAAGTGGCCACGCGAAGGAATGGAAAGGAGTGGAATACCTAATATGAGCTGAACAGCGCAGTATCTGGGCCGATAATCGATTTTGAGAGCTTCACCAGATATGCTTATGGTCTTGTCATTGCTGTCTTTACTCTCGTGGACATTAACAAGAGGGATCACGAATGGTGGATAAGACACGTTGAACACTTGCGTGGTACCGCCTACAGCTCCCTTCAAATCCATATTCTGCTGTCCCTCGACCTTCTTAAACGCGCTGAATTCACTGGACAGATCATGTAGCTGCCTCTGCACCTCTTCCAGAACAGCTGCTAACTCAGAGTGACGATCTGCCGCATTGGAGCTCCTGAGCTGATCCACCTCGGCCTATCCAAGAACAACGTATCAACAATGAACCAAACGAGCTTGCACATTTGAGCAGCAAAACAAAGCAAGGAAAACAGGGTAAGAGAATAGTATCGTTTGGCCAAAACCACTGCACATGAGTACTGCGTATAAGCATGTGCTTGGAATTGCCACGCAGGCTTGTAGCTTTCCGAGCAAAATAGGCAAAAGCCTTCTGAATATACTGACGGAGTTCTGTAGTTCTGTATGCACTTTCTCTGTTGAATAAAACACATCTCCCTAGCACTCTTTTAATAACCAAAAGGCACCACATGCCTGCCTGCGCATGCTCACTTTTAGACTCTCATTTTCCTTTCGGATTTGTTCGTTAACGAGTAAGAGGGAATCTTCTGCTGCCTTCGAATCCGCCAGTGTTTTCTGTACAAGATCGAGCTGTGCCGATAGGTCTGCAGCAGAACACCGACAAATATAAGGAAAAAGCGTCTTTTGTCTTCTAGGGTTTGCCTTCTCACAATCGATTCTCTACGGAAGCAGTTACTTACAACTGGTTTCAACGTGAGATTTCTCTGAATTGCCGAGCGACTTCTGCTGGTCGAAAAAGGAGGTGAACAGCTGTTGGATCGCCTTATGGTTTTCCTCGGTCTGTTTCAAAGCCTGGGCACCATCAAAGCCCCTCGCCGTAAATTGTTCCTGCAAAATCTCCACTTGCGCTGCAAGGTAATCGCGCTGAGCTTGTAGCTCTGCCTTCTCAGCTTGCTTTTCCTCACGGAGCTTTCTCGCAGCTTCAAGCTTCTCTTTAAGTTCATCTATCTCTTCCTGAAGTCGGTGTCGGTCTTCCTCAAGCTCTGCCAGTCGCATTTTGAAGAGCTCCTCCTTTATCTTATGTTCGACTGTCATGTGTTCGATCTGCGGCTGCAGCTCAGCAAGCTTTCGCTGTGCATCCTCTACTGATCTGCGGTATTCAACAGTGTTCTGATGACGCACAATTTGGACCTCCTGGTACCTATCTTCAGCTTCGCGTAGCTTGTCAAGAAGTTCCATATGCTTTTGAATGAGTTGCTGAGCTTGGCTCGCATGATCTGACTGCTCATTTTGGAGTTTTTCATAGAGGTCGGAGTTCTCGTTACGTAGACTGTTCACAGTTTCTAAAAGGGCAGAATATTCTTGCTGGAGCTTTATGTATTCTTTCTCAGCGTCCTCGTCAAATAGCTTCCTCCGGTCTCTCTTCAATTTGTCAATCTGTTCCTTCATGGCATCTAAAACTTCCTTTTGGGCTAACTCAACCTGCCGTATTTCTTCGTCTTTGATTGCCAGCAGCCTCTGTGTTTCTTCCTTCTCTGTTCGGAGCCCAATATCAAGCGCAGATATTTCTTCTTGCAAAAGCTCAACCTTTGCTTTGTATTGTTCTTCTCTGGATGTGAGCTCCTTAATCTTTTCGATGTGTTCTTGCAATTGTTTCTGCAATTGTTTGATCTCCTGCTCCCGCAGCTCCAGTGACTCCTGCTGCTTCCTCCTCAGCTTGGTCAGTTCGCCCGTTTCAAGTTTCCCCTCTGCTGCAAGCTTCTTGATCTCGTCTCTTTCCTCCGTAAGCATGCCAAGTTGTTCTTGCAATTCCCGGAGCTTTTCGTATGATGAGCGCAATTCTTGCTGCAAGTCCTCCTGCGCTTTTTCTGCCGCACTCGCTTGTTCGGCCAGCTTGCGTTTCACGGCCTCTGTCTCGCCTTCCTGTTTGGCCAGCCGCTCCCTTAAAAAATCCGCCTGCTGCTCGAGTTCAAGCTGAAGCTTCTTGGAGTTAGCCTCAAACTCCTTTCGTTCTGCTTCTACAGAACGTTGCTTGGCAATGATCTCCTCCAGAAAAGATGCGCGGCTGCGTTCCTTCTCCAGCTTCGTACCGCATCACACACAACATCAGGAAAAAAGTCATCAACACGTTATTTCCACTCATCACTCCTCGCATTAACGTTGAATGCCGCACTATGCTGTTTGTTCGCAAAGGCGGACGACCTCACCAACTCCAGAAGCGATATTCGTTGTTTCTCTGCTTCTTCACGCTCCTCATTGGTTACATCGCCGCGTTGAACCAACTCCATCAGCGTTCTAAGTATAAACAGAACAAAAACACTTCAAATCAGTTAACCGCATGTATCCTACATTGTACAGTTGAGCATGCCCGAAAGTCTTTTCTACAGAAGGCGAAGAAGGCGCTAGAGAGATGAAGGACAATTGATATCTGCAGGGTTGACGTTTTTCGGAAGTAGTCAGAGACCCGGCCTCACCCAATTTCTGCTTCGAGAGCATTTGCTATGTCTGTCTTTGCAACTAATTGCCCCTCAAGGCTTTTGACACGTGACGAAAGCTCCTCGATCTGCTTCATATTGGCATCTACGCAGAGCTGGAGAGCGGCCCTCTGGTCCTGCAGCTCTTGTTGATGTTCCTGCGACAGAAAATTGTATTCAGAAAGGCGGATATCCACATGCGTAGTCCACCGGCAAGCAGCTCGCCTGCCCAAGCCGTTCTGCTTGCAACTATTCCTGTGAGTCCTTCCTGATGGTTCGTAATAAGCTCACTTCCGACTTGTCGAGAAGAACGGCCTTCGTCCGCAGCTCCTCGGCAAGTTTTGCTACTTTGTCCTCCAAAGCTTTCACAACTTCGGGGGAGGCCCTACATGCCAAGGCTTCTACGTGGTTTTCCTGAGCAACAAATACAGCGTGCAACTCCCTACGTCCTTTAGGCTACGTAAAGGCAGTTATAAGTCTACAGACTAAGCATCCGCGAATGTACAGATATGTGTGGTGATGAGAGTCAATTGACCCTTCAGAGCACGATCAGTATGTCTTTAGGTCCAAGGTATGAAGATCCGATACCTGAGCAATACGGAGCATCTGCTTCGCCTCTTCGACTTGCGCGAGCAATTTCTCATTATCCGCTGTCTTCTGCAGCAGCGAGGCATTTGATATGCGAAGATCCTCTTTGCTGGCCTCGAGAGCTTGAGCAGTACGTTGGAGCTCCTCCGATTCTCGTTCAAGCTGAATGCGGGCAGCTGCTAGCTCAGTAGAACGCTCCTGAGACAGGCAAGCGGAAGTATAGAGGAGTAACTAGTCATTAAATGAAGCAATACAGCCGCCCCAATGTAACTGTGGTCCATAAAAGACGCCCATAAACCAATGAAAAGAGAAAAGTCCAAGTTAGAATGTCCCCAAAGAATTCGACACAGTCAGCAGCGGGTAGTTCGTATACTTCACACATAATTCCTCGCAGCTACAACTCCTTAACGGACCTCCAGCTGCTGATTCATTGCTGCGTCTTTGGCTTGCATTTCTCTGCGGATTTCCATGAGCTCCTTTTTCAACTCGTCGTTGGATTTCCTGAGTTCCTCCACCTCGAAAAGCGTTGACTTCAGTTTTTCGCACACCAAGGAAAGCCTTAAGAAAGTAAGGACATACAATTGTCAAAACCCACATTATGGATAGCGCCAGCTAATCCCAAAAAAGGCAGCAAGGCCCCGTATCTACAAGGTGCCT
>JRZD01019998.1:523-16732 GCA_000826945.1 Eimeria nieschulzi
CAGCAGCAGGAGCAGCAAGAGTTTCTTAACGGTAGGGGTTGTGGGGTATCCGAACGTGGGCAAGAGCTCCGTGATCAATGCCTTGACGCGGAGCGTCACATCTACTGCAGTTGCTGCGCTGCCTGGCAGCACGAAAGTTCTTAAATATGTAAACCTGGACTCCAAGACGCAACTCATAGACTCCCCAGGGATCCTTTTCTCCCCCCCTGCAAGGGAAGAAGACACCGCCCAAATCTTACCCCATCCAAACTCCCTCGTGTCCCTTCAGCAGCAGCAGCAGAAGCAGCAGGAGCAGCAGAAGCACAAGCCTTTGGCAGCATCGTCTTCTCTGCTGCTGCAGTCGTTGTTACCAGTGCCCCAAATCCCCAACCCCGAGGAGGTTGCCGAAGCTCTTATAGCTGTGTCTTGCGTACATACACTCCAGCGTCTCTATCAGCTTCCCTCTTTCTCGACGCCGAGAGAGGCTTTGCAGGGCATCGCGGCGCGAAGAGGAAAGCTGAAGAAAGGGGGAGTTGCCGATCTAACTGCAACTGCTAAAGTATTCTTGCAGGAGTGGCAAGAGGGGAGAATCCCTTACTACTCGCTGCCTTCGGGGTTCAGAGATGCGGTGAGGGATAGTCTCTCTCTCTTGCTTTTTTCCTAGGTGCCTCTTTCTGTTGCCCCTTGTGTGCTTGGCTCTGCCTTGGCTTGGCAGTGCGCCTCCCGCTGCGTCTCTGTTGCTGTCTGTGTCCATCGCCGTCACTGGCTGTCATCTTTCCTGCTTTCTGCTTGCGTAGGCGTGGGCCTTGATCTGCCGCCAGTGCATGTGAGGTTTTGCTGCGGCTGCTGTTGCTGCTGCCGTTGCAGGGAGGTGTCCGTCTAGTCAATGTGGCAAGTGACGCTAGCGCGGAGTTCGCTGCACTGCAGCAGGAGCTTGTAGATAGGCAGCTGGCTTGTCTTGGAGGTACTGTGGCAGCGTCCACAGAATCAGCAGGAATTGCTGCAACACCAGAAACAGCAACAGCAGCAGCTAAGACACGGCAGTCGATTCATGGAGAGATGGTGGGTATATATGTAGTATCTATCGATATATATATATATATATATGTATGAAGTTATATGTATATCTGCATGGGTATGATGATTTGCATAGTACCTTCTGAGAAGCAGAGGCTGATCAGTTTCTTCTATTCCCCTCGTCTCGATCCGTTCGCATCTTGTTTGTTACTGCTTCTCCTCCTCTCCCGCTATCTTCTTGTTGCCACTTTTTCTACTTGCTCCTGCGGCTGCAGCGTCTGATGTTTGGGGACGTTATCACCACCAAAAGACAGAGAGAGCAGCAGCGCAGCGAGGCAGAGGTAGGTGGATATGAGGCTTTAGGATCTAGGATTCAGGGTTTCCTTGGTATGGCTTGGGGTGGGGTTTGTCGGCCAACGACTAGGGTTTATTTAATGAATTAGGGTTTGTCGGTCTGTGGAGTTTTCGTGCACAGGACCGGATGGAGCACGTGCTGCTCCGGCAGAAGCAAAGAAAGGTGATTGCTGCTGCTGCCGCTGCTCTTCTTGTTGCTGGAGCTCCTTTCATTGCTGCTGCCTGATGAACAGTGCTTTGGGGGGGAGGGGGAATCATTTCTCAACATGTTGCTTGGCCTCCTGTGTCTCAGCTGGAGAAGAAACGGCGTCGTGGGGAGACAACTGCAGCGACAATGGAGGTGAGCTGAGAAAGCTACTTGATACTGTACTAATTTATGATGTTATATCTTGGATAACTAACTAGCCATGACATTGTGTCTTTGTTTTCTACATGTGCGCAGGAGGATGAGGCCCCAGAGGAGAGCCAGATGGAGGAAGCAGGAGAGCTCTAGAAGGCGTGTTGCGAGCAGCAGTACCAGGAACAGCAAACTATTACTGTTGAGGAGCTGAAGAATAATAGGGAGACATAATGCCTATATTCAAAAGCGCAGCTACTTCTAACAACAATTTTTGGCAAGCCCCCTGGATCTAGGAGAGATCATATGCTAGCTAGTTAGCATATGATTTCTTCTGGGTGCAACCCAAAAAACGTATACGAAATCTCCAGGCAAGGCATAAGAAAGGGGCAAGCCCCAAGTAATCTGGGTTTCGCTTGAACGGTGACAGACAGGGGGGGCCACTACGGGGCTTTGATGCCTTTGTTGCTTGGCTTGCATCCTCTTCGAGGGATCAGACGAAGCAGTAGCTAGCTAGGTAGCTAGACCAAATATGTTTTTTAAAACATAGCAGACACAACGGAGGGGTGTGGTAAGCTGTCTCAAAAGTACCTCTGGTTTTTATGGGCGCCGCGGTTTCTGCCCCTTATTTTTTCTTTATTAGCATAGAGACATCATTAACGGTATTTGTTCTTTGGTTGTCTTATTGGCGCGTTAAAAATCTAGTAGCCTTCATGCCCTCTGTAAGACTTGTACTGACGCCTCTTCATGGAGGCCATAAGGACTGAACAGGTCCATAAGATCTAGAATACATCGGTCCTCCCCTCAAAGCATGTGCCTATCTAAAGCCATAACATCAGAGCAGCAAGGCGGCGAGATGTATTGGCCAAGGTGGAGCTAGCGTGCACCTCAGGCACCCACCCGACCAATTAATCTGAAGGCCCAGCTGCTGTTCCTCATCAGCATGAGCTTATCCCTTTTACTTCGGGGCAACTTAGGGCATTAACAAAGACAATTATAAATTATAGCAAGCAGACAAGGACTGCAATACCGGATGCGCACGTTAACATGCTTCCAAGTCCAACTCTCGCCATATGCAAGAGCAGTTTTGCATGGTTGGAAGCCACACTAAAATAGAATACGTCATTGGGCGGCAAATGAGCGATAGGGCTTTTCGGTTCACAAATCTTCCTACATATCCTTTCCTGGCAAAAGTATCATACTGAGGTCTAGCCTTAGGTATTTGGCCCTTGGTGTGAGCGGATTGTTAAGAAGCGCCTCCCCCACTTTAGCAACATACAGCTAGTTATGGCTAGCCTGCGCTACCCTAACCGATCTTACATAACATGTATATGTAAAGCACAGATGGAGTAGGCTATAAGGTGTAAGGGATATGAGCAACCCTCAGCTTAGCAAGCTATACATGCTGCACCCTTCCTAGTTGTCTCTGGCTACCAGTTAAGATGCAAAAAGTGTAGTATTAATTTCCGCAGCATGGAGCTTCTGGTGGGGCAGAAAGATTGCTTCAAAAGGTGGGCTTGTCGCACGGCAGCCCTGGTTTCCTGTTACGGCCATGATCTGGGCTGACGAGGATGCTGGGGGAGAGCATCACCCTCTCTTTTCACGGCGACTTCAGACCACCATCCCTAATATTATTGTTGGCCTGCAACGCTTACGCTGACAATCTTTCGGGCCTATGCACATACTGAGGAGGTTGTCTGTCATTTTAGAAGCTTGAGAAGTAGTTGCGGCTTTACTTTAGAACTCGTCTTTGTTTGGGACTAGCCGAAAAACTTTTGTGACCGGGGTTTCAATGTCGCTGCCTAGGGCCTAGACCTCTGCTGTCCTGGGTGGCCAAGTCCTAGTGCCTCTCTTAGAGCTGTAGAGCAGAATGGTTGAGGTATTCTCCCCGTTTTAAGAGGTGATTGAGGAACATCCTCCGACAGTAAAACATCCTGATTTAGTTCTCCACTATAAGTCACCTACTATTCCCAAGGGTTTTGGGGTGTAGATTGCTCACGCATCTTAGCACATTGCACAAGCCCAACGGCAACAGCAGAAACTAGCGAATGCTAGGCGGCGAAATATGTCATTCACAGTGAGCGACAAAGTGTGGCTTTCAACGACTAATACTCCAGCAGAACGGCACAATAAGTTGACCAAAAACTCTATCAGACCTTATAATGTATGCACACCAAGCATGCTCAGCCTCCTACAAACTAGACTGGTCTGAATTTACATAATATGTTTCACATGGTACTCCTCAAACCGCATCATAGAGATCCTACTCTTCAATACAAACAAGAATGTTGCGAGCAGTCTCTCTCCACTCGGCTTTGGTGTTTGCACGTAGCTGCAAACGCAGCTACAGCGAAACCACTCCGTGGGCGCCTTAGTGCGTCCCTAGCCTGTCTGCCCTCCAAAAGCAGGAGCAGCAACAAAATGCCTCAACAATCAATGACAGTGATTCGTCATGGTGAAGTAGAAGGGAGACTGTATGTCAACTTAGGGACGTCTCAGCACTCTTACTTATTGCAGGCCTGCGCTCCGTTCCTTTCGCCGCAGCCGACAGCATGACAACAGCAGAACTATTCCTAACAACAGGAGGGGAAGATGATTCGGCACCCAATGGCTAATAGCAAGTATTATTTCTGGCAGGAAAACTCCTGCATACATTAAGGGCTTTGGTTGTGAATGTTACTGTTCCAGGTGCATGTCTATACCTATATGCCCCCATGAAATTTGAATAGTTGTTTTGCTTGTTATAGCCTCTATCACGTTGCTTCTATCTTTGTTTACATCTTTATTTACGGTTATGAGGCTATACATCTCTGACTTTGGTATGTACTGCAAAATTGTATGATATTTATATTCCGTCTACAATTGTCTATTGGAGTAAAGTTGCATGAAAATTAGGTAATGTCATTCTTACTCGTCTATGGCTATTCCATTTGTTTGTTATTATTCTTCTTTTTCGCCAGAAATTCTTATCAGTTAATTTCTCAATTTTCAGCACTAGTTTTCGGCAACAGTTTGCAAACCCCATTTAGCACTTAATATCGACAGCAGTTCAGCGGTATTGTCAGCACCAGTATTCAGTACTATGCTTATCGCCTGTCCTTATTTCAAGCGTTTCAACAGCAACTTCTACATCATGTTTATCTGGTGTATGATGCTTGTTGCATTTGCGATCCCATATTTCGTGTTCAACAAACTGTTTTTCTCGCGTATCTAGCAATCAAGTCCAGAAGGCCAAGCTCTACAACTCCTGCATCGTCTAGTTGGATTACCAACTACAGCAAGAGTAGACAATATAATTAAACGGAAAAATTATGGACCGTTCCGCACCGATGATGACGGATACGGGATGAATGTTTACTTAAAAGGTGGAGAAAACCGGCCGCAATGAGTTAACGAATAGCAGATGCTGCAGGCTTTCCCGCAACAAGACATGCCAGCCTTCCTGGGGGGTGCAGCAGCCAATATAAGGATCAACGGAGGCTCAGGAGCCTCCGATTGGTAAATCATGGGATAAACGGCAAGGGAAGATATTTTACTTGGAATGCTATCCCTAAACATGCTTGATATTCTACATACAGCGTCTGCTAACTACTCTAAGTTACATTCTTAACGCGTTTTGACAGATAAGCCGTTTGGGGGCAATGGAAGTCTTATCCGACATTCGGAGAGCTGAATTTGGGGACCTGTAGCTCTGGTAACTGCGTCGCCAGGGAAACATCCTTGAGAGCTGCACGCCTAGGCCCTTCCGTGCCTGCTGTACCGCTGTTGTCCTGTTTAACTTTTTCCACACATGGGAGAGGGAGGGGGCCGCTTCGTCACGGCGACTTGAGCTAGGAGACCAGTGGCAGCAGCTGAGGGAGGCAGCAGCAGCAGCCCGATGACCGGATTCCTCCTTTGGCCCCTCCCCCGTCTTTCGAGTTTTTTTCACCGAATGAGGTTTATCTACCAGTCAGAGAAATGTTTAAGTATTCTTCGCGACAGTAGTGACGAAAGCATCTCCAGCGAGGACGGGGACGACACTTGCAAGGACACTATATCACTGATGAGATGGCCAACCTACCCCTTGCTCTGAAGACGCCTGGGGGCATGCGTTTTACAAGGCGGGGAAGACGCAGTATGTAAATGAATGTGTTCGGTATTGCACTGTTATTTTGTTTGCTATAGCTAATAATTGAAGCCCTATGTTATCTATGGAGTGGAGTTGGTAAGCTCGTGAATGTGAGAAGCAGTAGACCAGCTCTTCGGATTCTGTGTTTGAATGCGTGCGTGCCCAAGGTACAGGCTACCTGCACTGTGGTCCCATCCTGTTGCTCCTTGGTTGTGCTCACGTCGGCATGGGCTTAAAGAGGCGGTCTGGGAGAAGGAAATTTCTTTGGACACTAATTACTGTTAGCTCATTGTTTCGTGTTAGTAATTCTGTCTGAAAGCAGAGCTATAAATACGACCGTTACATTTGTCTTGTGTCGGAGTTGGAAACAAGGGTGGGGGTACTTCTCTACTTCCGACTACCATGTCTTCTAGTGCAGTCATGTAATAAAACTAATAAAAAACAAGCAGCGGCGGCAGTAACAACACTGTTCTGTTGGGTTTGAGGGCAGCGGCCAACACGGTAGCTCCTGGTAAGGCGCTCAGCGGCAGCAGAGGAGATGAGGTGCTACTGCATCGCTCTTTCTCTTTTCTTGCTCATCGTATTTGGAAAACTAACGAAACAAATAAATAACTTCATATATATCATTGACTTTGCTGGAACAGCTGGTAAGATACTTCTATCCCAATCCCGCGAGCCAACTGTGCCCCCACTGCTGAGGCCCGCCCCCTTCTACTTACGGATAACAAATCCTGTACCTGGGATGCATCGACAGATTTGTTTATTTTTGTTTATTTTTCTTTTGTATATTCGTCTCGGTTTGACTCGCCGTGCGTTTGCTTCCCGCTTAAGGGCCCCCACTCAGAACCGGGGCTGTTGTAGCACAGTTGCTGAATGATTCCGACTATCTGAGCTTATTTTTCTGTGTATTTTTACTTTCTTGTTATTGGGGATCTCGAAAGCTTTACAGGAAGACCATTATTGGGCTGAACAGACACAGAGGGAGGGCCCCTCGACTGGTGCCTTGGTGGCTCAGCAGCGATTAGTTGGGCGGGACGTTCCCACATCGCCCTGCTCAATTAGAGTTGAGGGTTTATGGTGAAGCGACCAAATATTTTTAGACTAGAGGGCCTTGAGGTCTTCTTTCTTTCTGTGAGACTTTAGGAGAAAAGGCATCAGGAACTCAATTGTGGCCGCATGTTATTGTTGGTGTGTCATGCGTGCAGCAGACGCTTGTCTGCTGGGTTGGACCTGCCGGCTCCCAAGGAGCGAGAAGAGCTCTTTTGATTTCCTGTATCGGATTCACGGTTAAAGTAGTAAACCCTTAAGCGGACAGAATGGCAGCAGAAGAAGCAAGCGGCGTCTACACCGTTGGAGAGGAGGATGGAATCCCTGTGTTCGCACCTAACGGCTGTGATGGGGCAGCAGTAGCAGCAGCAACAGCAGCAGATGCTGCTGCGGCTCAAATTTCTGGACCAGCTACTGGTGATGCCCAAGTTCATGCTTTCTCCATTCTGTTTTTCATAGACTTTACATTTTTGAAGGCTGGGAACATCACAGAAGTTGTTGAGTGAGCCTGTGACTTTCACGTAATCCGTTTGAAAAGAGAGTGCATGCAGAAGTGTAAACCCTCCTACATGGGCTCCGTGTGAATGTGAGCTTGTGGCTTACGGTTTAAGGTTTCGGTCTGTTGTTTCCAGGATTGCCTGGACAGTGTATGACGTAGAAACGGGCCAGGTTGCTGAAGAAACATCTGTTCTCGTTCGTCCTGAGCAGCTGCTCGCCCCCTCCGAGACCCTCACCAAGCTTGGCGTGACGCAAGAGGAACTCTCTGCTGCCTGTAAGCCTACCCCCTGCTTGGGCGATTATTGCCGGAACAGGAAAAGTCTTATGATTTATTCTTTACATTGGCCCCCCAAAGTTTCGATGTCTCGCGTAATTGGTGCCTTACGCCACATTTTTCCTGCATTTGGTCTTGACGCATTCTTTTACCTTTTAGTGCTGGTTTCCTTTCAACTGCGGCAAGCACTAATGAGCCAGTGGTCCATAGAAAAAAATTACATGCATTTGTGGATTTTGTGTTTGTTCCGTAGCAACTCTGGCGGACGCCGTTCACAAGTTTGATTCGGCCATATTTCAAAAGTGCCAGGAAACGAGAAAGCCAACGCTTTTGTGTGCGTTTGGCCAGGAGAAGCTAAAGGATTTCCGTGCTTGCGCCGCTGGCCGTCACGTCACGCTGTTCACACACTACGCACATTTCGTGGACTTAAAGCAAATTCTGGGACAATTTATGCACTGTAGGTCGAAGGCAGATGTTAATAGCTGCATGTGTCGTTTAGATGTAGCGGGCTGCATGTGGGAAGAAGACATTGCTTCCAGGAAAATAGGGTCTCGCTGTGGAATGGTCTACATGTGGCAAAAACATCGTTTCCTTCATTTTGCCCGGGAGAAGAACTTTCTGCGTGGCGATTTCACTTCAAGCCGATATCGTTGGAGAAAGCGGCGGCTGCTAGCTCGAGGCCATAAATTCATCTTTTCCCCCCATTCCTTCGCCTCTGGAATTGGAACTGGAATTTACAGCTGAAAAAATATCATATTAATAAAGTGAATATTTCATACTCTCAATGGCGTTGTCTATGTTGAGTGGACGGAGTGTGGTATAAGCGAATCTTTTGACGGCTTGGTGTCAGCCTTTAATATATGCATTTTTGGTGCCATTAGAGTATTTTCCAGGATGCATAGGGATAATGGTTGTTCCAGTGGTTGCGCTGCGTGCATGATTCAATGCCACGGCTGGTCGATATTCGTGGTTAGGTATGACAAAAATCACTTACAAAAACCGCAGCAGCTACCTTTTGGGCAGGGAATGGGGATTTGAGAGAAATTGATTACCACAATCTGAGGTTTGTGAACGCTCGGCAAGTGTGTTTTGAGTGTATGTTGGAGGAGGGAAATGTCTTTCCACGTAACTCTGCATTGTAGACTATTTCTAGGTGATTATTCTTAGGAGTACGGAGCTGCGTTCATGTGTCATTGGATGGTGCCAATTATTGCATTGAAATGCCCAGAGGCGTGCCATCTGTTTAGCAAAAGTTTTGTTTCCTGTACGTTATTCCTTTGTCGTCGTGCGGGTTGCATCTATGGAGCAGCTAGGGGATTTTGCTGGACAGAGGCTGAAGACGATCATCTTTCCGCTGGATTTCCTTATGGGAGCTACCATACTGGATACATCTTCAGTTACAAGGCGGCGGGGGGGCTTTTTTCCGGGTAGCTCTGGGTTCTGTGGGTTCTTCGGTGTTCTTGTTTGCAGTTAATGGGGATGACTTGAGAAGCTTGGGCACGGCTGCGGGCACGCTGCACCTTGCAGCACCAGAAGGGCGGGACGAGGGATTGGCGGCGTGTCGGTGCATGTGTGGCATTTTGTCTCTGCTGCTCTCGAAGGGCCTGGTGCTGCTTAAGGAGCACGCCACTACAATAGAAGACGCACCCGCTGCTACGGCGCCCAATCACGTTGCAGAAGGAGCAGCAAATGGCGCTCTTACAGTTGGGACGCATCTTCGCCTTAGGGGTCTTCCATGGGATGTGAATGAAAACGCCATCATCCACTTCCTCAAGCCAGTTGCGAATATCGCAGCATCTGACGTCTGTGTTTGCGTTGGCCTTGATGTGAGTAAACAAACTGTTTTTAAAGAGGCGTTTGGTATTCTTTCCCTTGTATCCCATCGTTGTAAGGGGATCTTATAGGCGCATCTTCCTGTGTGTCTGTATCATTCTTGCCTGAGCAACTGAAATGGATATTGAATTGACTCTGCAACTGTTAAGTCCCGTTTTTCCGCTGCTGTACTTCGTTATAAACCCTAGTGTGCCCGCATTGCTTTTTGCGTCTTTTTTTTCTTCCCGCAGAAACGTGTCACTGGTGAGGCGTATGTGAACATTCCGACAACTGAGACTCGAGATTTGGCGGTTAGGACTCTTCATGGCCGGATGATGGGCCAGCGATGGATAGAAGTGAGTAAACCATTTCTTCTCTTCCCTCTCTTGTTGATGAATGCTTCATGATTATGAATGCAACATACTACTAGGTGCGCAGTACAGTGCGTCCTTTACCAATTCAGCGTTATATCAGTCGCGACTCGGCATCACTGTCAATTCCCCTCGATGTAGTTTCTGCTTCCTGTTGTGTCGCCCCTCTCTGGTTGACTTGCCGTTTGTGTATGATAGTGTGTTGTTTAGGTATTCCGCGCCAGCGGTGAAGATTTTGAAAGAGCAATGCAGCGCAGAATGGCTGTGATGAGTTCAGAGACTAGAGATGGCCGGGACGCAGATGTCAAAGGCTTGAACCTGGTGAGGAAACGAACCTCTCTTTACACTTCGCTGCATGAATGTTTATTTCGTCTGCCATAAACAACTTGGAAGGAAGACATAAGAAGTGTGAGCGTGGTTTGGTATGTTTTGCTACAGACAGTGCTGAAGCTACGTGGGTTGCCCTGGTCGTGCACCGAGCGAGATATTGTCAACTTTTTCCAGGGTACGTCTCCCCTTGTAGGTTTTAAACCCTCATTAAAGGTTAGGGTGTCTGGCGCTTAGGATTTAGTGGTTATGATGTGTTTCTTGACCTTCGGTAAGGGTTAGGGTGTCTAGGGTTTAGACTATAGAGGATATGATGTGCTTTGTGTTTCTTTAGAGCACGGATTTGGTATAAGCCTTGAATCAGTGGTAATGGGGGTGGCTCTTGATGGCAGAATGAACGGCATCGCGTATGTCGAACTCACGGACTCTGCCACTGCAGACGCAGCAAAGGAGAAGCTGCACAGGAAATACCTGGGGAGGCGGTTTGTTGAGGTACGAGTTTAAGGTTTAGGTTGGCTGATGCAAACGTTTTGGTCTTTCGATTACACCCTGAACTTGCTACTGCTACTTCCTCTCTCTTCTGTCCTTACTGAACTCCTAACCCCGCTCAAAAGCGCCCTGCTGTTCTAAGAATAGTTGTTGATACCGCTTCACATGCGGGTTCTGTGGCTTATTGAGTGTTGTTTTTGTATTCTGTAGGTTTACCCCTCGACTCGCGAGGAGATGTCCAGAGCAAAGAGACCTGGGAGGATGATGCTACCTGATATGGGAATGGGAGGAGCTATGCGCGCCTCTCGCCAAGTAAGCCCTAACCCAATCGCTTAAAGCCTTTTGGTGGTTGTCCCCTCTCTTGTTTCACCTGTATTATTTTTTGCTTTTGAGTTGCTGTGCTTTTGCAGGCTCGCACGATAGGCGACGCTGCTGGACCCTACAGCGGAGGGTACGCAGGCGGACCCCAGGGTTACGCCGGTATGGGTGGTAGTATGGGGGCCGCCCAGGGCTACGGTAGTATAAGTGGCATGGGAGGTCACTCGCAGGGGGCCTATGGAGGTTATGGGGCCCCTAGCCACGACATGTATGGAGGAGGGTACGGTGGGGCCCAGCATCAACCCGCGTATACCCCACAACCGCAAGTTGCGCAGACCCCACCTGTGCAAGATGTGGGCCCCCCACCTGCGGGCTGGAATTATACGGTTTTGAGATTGAGAGGAATGCCATTCAATGCTAATGAACAACACATTGTGGTGAGAGCTAACTGGCTGGTCGATAATATGTACATGCGTAAATTTGTGCATCTACGTATATATATATATATATATATCCACTTGTGCATTGCCAGTAATATATGTCTGTTGATACTCTGCGTATTTCAGCAATTCTTCCAAGGGTTCCATATGACGGCAATCCTTCCCTCCACCATCCCTATAGACGGCCGTCCCTCCGGCGAGGCTTATGTTCAGTTCTCTGACGTTAATGAGACCTGGAGGGCCCTGCAGACAAGAAATGGGGCCAGAATAGACAGGAGGTATATCGAGCTTTTCCCTGCAAGCAAGCAAGAAATGACATTTGCAGCACAGGGAGGAGACCCACGAGGTAGGTGTCGTACCGACAACTCAATAAACCCGCGTAGATGCGTGTTTGTTAATTTGCCTATTTGATGAGTCATTGCATACCTGTGTGTTCCTGTAGTGTATTGACAGATCCGTATATCTAGTAACGATATTTGTGCAATCAATATGTAGCGCGTATTTGCTGTATCCTGTGTCTGCAGTGTTTAGGGAACGCGACCGGACTTTTTAGTTGCCATTGTCCGCGTTCCCGTTTATTTTCTCCTGTCGTATATTGCGGGGTTTACCGCAACTTGGTACCCCACATAGCATAGTATCAGGCATCGCTTTTGCCGCCTGCCTTGGCAGAAAGGATATTAGGGAAGGTTGCAGAGATCTAAAAACAAGCCTTATTCAATCTTGTCGTGTACCTTAGTTGGGGACCTTCAGTGTTTAAGGTATAAGGTTTTATAGGCTTTATTTTACTACAGCAGCACTTCGGCTTCACGACAAGTTTGAAAGCCGATTTTCTGTTTAATTGAAGCGATGAGCAGTGGGCTGTCGTGAAGTGGGGGGACACCGGCTTAGAGAAGAATGCATTAAAAAAGAATTTTGGTATGGATGTACATAGACAGAGAACGGCACTAGCTGGATTAGTCTCAGGCCGGATGCTATGTTTCTTCCCGCGATCACCACATTAAAATGGACATCACGCCATACACATGGACTACGGTTGAGGGTGAGCTTTGTTTTCCACAGAAGGCACCTAACAATCGGTTTGTCCATTCCGCGACTGCGGGTAGAGCCGTATGCGAATATCGTTGATGAACTTTGTTATGTTTCACACGGAAATCAGCGTAGTATTACAATGGCGGGAGGATGGTAAGGGGGAGGCTTTGTAAAGGAATTTCCGGCTGCGTGTTACATGGAGCTAGATTTGCGCATACTAACACACGGTGTTCAGGTTTCCCTTATCGCTGCCTGCAAGAACAATAGCTTATTCGCACTCGGCACCAACAGTGCATTTGTTTGAACAATTTTCCTTTTCTAATGCAAAAAACAGGTTTGGTCCGACTTTCCAACATTCCATTTAGAAGAATTAGATGCTTTCATTTGCTTTGACATTTGACTGTTTTGTTTTTTAAATTAGCATCAAATTGCTTATATTTAATAGTCATTAGTAAGGCGCCCTGATCTGCAGTTTGAGACTTAAGTGCTCTGCACGCTGGATTGTGTCAGGCAAGGATGGGGTTAATGCGTGCGTGTGTTCAAGTGGCGTTTTGGGCGCGAGGAGGTCTCAATTATTGATTATCCCGAAGTTAGAGGAAATCCAAGGGCCTGTATTTACACAGTGACGTATGCTGTAGCTAGGCTTGGTCATTTGTTCCCTCCCAGACCAAGCGTCAAGCGCGCAAAATCCCTTTAACAGGTGACGCAGAAACCGAGGAAGCCGATTCTACTTAGCAGGCTAAGGTATCCGAAGGTGTGGAGCTAAGATAGAATCGCAGTTAAGTACCAATACGCCCAGTCCCAATCCGAATTCCCACATTAGACAAGAAGCATAGACTAGATCGAACAATTAAAGCTTTTACCTGGTAGTTCTACTGAAATACTTCATTTCATAGCCAATAAGAGGAGGTTCCAACCTTAAAGCCTACTCCAGTGATCTGCAACAGCTCACAGCGTAGAGGGTATACACCTTGCGGATGCAACCTGAGGGCTGCAGAGGCCTCGAATCGCTCGTGCCAGTCTGAAGAGTACTAAAGAGGGACATCACGCCGTATGAGGTTCTTAGACGGTTGGGAAGCTCCAATTCGAGCCCTCCTTCGCAAAAACTGCCGAATCGGACTAGACTCTGTCTTAAACGAGGTTTGAAACTCACAACTCCAAGAAGAGCAAAATGCACAAACCAATGTGTCGGCTTAAAGCGGGCAACGCCAAAATAGTCCAGACTTGTTACACAGCCACAGCGCCCTTACTAAAACGGACTTGGAACCTTACTATATCGGGCTCTAATCTACCTGCACGCCGTCGGCTTTGCATGCGAAATTTTCATTGCGATATGGGAACTCTAGATTCGCATGTTTGGTGCGCTCTTTTAGAGCCTGCAAATCCGCTTCTAAATCCCCTTGTGTCTCTTGAATCATGTTTTGGAGTGGATGGGCCGGCAAGCCAGCAAAGCCTCAAGTGCATGCAGGACAAGACAGTATTTTTAAAGTTTTTGACATTCTTCTTTAGGAAATTGTCTTTAAGACATCCGTTAAGCCATCGATGGTCCCAGGGGCCTGGTGAGAGTGGCAGCAACTGCTGGTGTCTCGGTGCTGTCTGGTGGTGTGGCGTGCCGATTTGGCTGGTAATCGTAGATCATAGGGAGCGTCCACGAACGAAGCTTGGATTCTGTGAGCCCAATATGAACACGGCAGTAAGCACACCTCACCTCTTGCAGGCATGTTTGCGCACACGAGTACAAAAACAAGTATTAACAAACATCTGTCTACCTACGCAGATATCTAGATCTAAATCAATATTATATCTGTGAGCGAGCATGGATAATGCAGAGTAAATTCACTCCCATGAACAAATGCTTGAAAGGGTTACGTCTCTCTTCTCTCGAGAGGGCCTCTAGAAGGTTTTCCGTCAAGTACCTTTTGCGGCCCCTGCAGAGAAAGGCTCATTTCGCGCCCCTTCACGGACCCCCTGTAGCTCTCTCAATGCGCGAGATAGCCGCCGCGTCTGGCTCCTCGCAAATATCCTTTCTCTGCGGTGTACATGCACCTTGTTTTGCGTCGGACGTTCTGTCTTTGTGTTGTGTTGCTGTTCCTGCTCCTGCTCTGCGCCTTCCGCGTAGTGTGCTGCCCCGTTTAGTTGTTTTAGTTAGGCGTTGCTTTTCCCTCTGCTGCTGCTGCTGCTGCTGCTCCATGCGTTCAGCTACCTCGGGCTCCGCTACTCTGCATACTTGGCAGGTAATGCCCGCGGCTAACAAGCGAAGAAGCCAACACCTGAAAAATCAGACGCAAAGTATTAGGGAATGTAAACATGCGTAAACAGACTGACATGCTACAGAGAGAGCTCTGCAATATTCACAAGCAAATCCACGCAGAAAACCCAGAAAAAGACAGACCTGTAAAGATACACCTGGGGATCTAACGATATCTCTATACGCATTTAAATGCACGCATTTGCCTTCTTCAGATACAGGCTGTTTGCATGCTAGCATTAACTACGCATGCATAGGCTAAGACCCCACACAAGCCCCAAAGGGAGGGCACAACGAGGCTCATTGGGACCCCCTGGGGTCCCCGCCGCTGTGAAGTGTGCTTACTTCTGTTTGTCCGAGAGAGCGTCCCTAGGCCCCTTCACTTCTGCAAACATCACTTCCCACTCCGCAGCGTCGTCATCATCTTGCTGCTGCTGCTTCTCTTGTTCCTGGTGCTGCAGCTGATCCTGTTCCCGTTCCTCCTGCTGCCGCTGCTCCTGTTCCTGTTGCTGCAGCTGCTCCTGTTCCTGTTGCTGCAGCTGCTCCTGTTCCCGTTGCTGCTGCTGCTGCCTCTGTTCCTGTTGTTGCTGCTGCTGCTCCTCTCGCTGCTGCTGCTGCACCTGCGGTTTGGGTCTCCAGAGAATGAGGTCGGGAAGGCCTGGGGCCCAACTCTTGAAGTCTTCAAACAGAAGTGAGAAAATGGCAGCAAGGGGGGGGCCCCCAATGGCTGCAGCAATGCGGCCATAGAAATCCCCACAGGCTGCTGCTACTTCATGCTGCTGCTGCTGCTGCTGCAGTAATGGAGCTGCAGCTGAAATCCCTTTTATTTCTTCTTCTGTGTCTCCTTCCAGGTCTTCTTCCTCCATCTCGCTTTTTCTGTCCCTCATCCTCCCCCGCTGCTGCTGTTGTTGCTGCTGCTGTTGCTGCTGCTGCTGTTCATCTGCCATAACATACCCTCCATCAGCAAGGGCCCTCCACACCCAACAGACACCACGGATGGGCTGTCCGTACACAGCAGCAACGGCACGTTTTACAATTGCATACACTTCTCTGCGAGTGCTACGCTGCAACTGTTGCAGCAGCAGCTGCTGCTCCTGCTGCTGTTCAGGCAGAAGTAGCGGCTGACCTGTGGGGCTCACAGAAGGAAGAAACACAACTGAAAGACCCCCGTCCTCTTCCGCAGCAGCAGCAAGCCGCTGCTCTCCCTTGGCCTGCTCCAGCAGCTGCTGCAGCAGGCCAACTTTGCCCTGCTGCTGTTGCTGAGCTGCAGTAAGGATTAGAAAGATGGAGCGTATGCAGGTCCCCTCGTCGTGAGCCCCACGCCAGCCCCCTTGCATGCAGTAGTGCTGCAGCGCAAGCTGCTCAACGCGCAGCATCAGACCATCCCAGCCCACAAACAAACTGCTTCTTCCTGCTGCAGCAGCCGCAGCAAGAGGCCGTGCTGAGACAACACACAAGGGCAGTTGCTCCTGCAGCTGCTGGTGCTCCTCATACTCTTGCAGCAACACGTCGTGCACATCGGGAGGAAGCAGCTGCAGAAATGCATGCTGCTGCTGCTGCT
>JRZD01019999.1:0-16216 GCA_000826945.1 Eimeria nieschulzi
GAGGCCTAATGCTATTTTGGTTGTAGGGTACTCGTGGAACTGCTTCGGGGCACTAGATGCTGAAGATGAGAATGGGTTGCCGCAATATTCGGTGCGGGTTTTTCTTGTGGAAATGTTTTAGTTTGGAAAATTGGTACGTGGTCTTTTATGTGCGATGGGGGCTTATGTGTGATGGAGGCTTATATGTGCTGATGTTGAAACGGTGTTGAGGCTTGAAACGTTGCAGCTAAGCTATTGATTGCGGCAGTGACAGTACAGACTCCGAAGTGGTGATTTGTACAGGTATTCTCTTTGTTATTGATGGCGTCAGGTTTAGTGCAGAGCTTGGAAGAACGGTGACTGCCGTCTAGAAACACAGGTACAACTGGAATTACGTGGGGGAAGTCGGATATTAGGGCAGCCTGCGCAAACTGGTGTTAGTTGGTTTATTGTTTTGCTTGGTTCCACCGTAGGCTACTGTCATTGGTCGGTGGGTATTTCAGGCAGTTGGAGCTACGTAAATGCAGTTTTTCTGGGGCCGTCAGAATGTATGTTTAGTGCTGAAGGCATAGCATTATTTTCGGGGTGGTATTTAAGGAGCCGCTTGGGGGCAATGACTGCTGGAAACGGATATAGGCCTTTGCAGTAGAAGGGAGTGAGGTTTTTGCATTAGTAAAGGGTGTCTATTTATTGCGGGAGTGGTTTAAAGTGGAGAAGTGGTGCATGACGGCCTATGTTTTATGTCACCATATGCGCCATGAGGTCGGAAAGGTGGGGAGGCTTGAACCGCTTCAATTAAGCTAGGGCAGTAACGGCACAAAATGTGAAATGGTGCTTTGTACACAGATTCTGGTTGTTAATTATGTGTGTGAGGTTTTGTGGATAAAGGACAAAAATCGCTATTGCCGTCTGCAAACACAGCGACAGCTGGAGTTGAATGCGGAAGGATTATTGAGATAACCTGTTCAAACTGGTTTAAGTTGGTTTGTTGCTGCTCTTGGTTCCCATGTATGCTAGCGTCGTGGATTGAAATTCATTCCAGGTACATGAAGTTATATGAACGTTGTTTTTCTGCCGGCTTCAGCAAGTGAGGTTGATGCTAAAGGCCTAGCGTTATTTTGAATGTAAGGTATTGGAGGAACTGCCCCTCAGAACCACTTGCTGGGAACGGGAATTGCTTAGCATAGTATTCTGGATGTCTTTGCTCGCGCGATATTTCTGTTTGGAGAATTTGGCGCGTGCCTATTTATTTATGGTGAGATGGAAACGGTAGGGACGCTGGATCCACTTCAGTTAAGTTATTCATTGCTGGAGTGAGAGATCAAAATGCAGAAATAAGGCTGGCGTAGATATGCTGCTTGTTATGGCTAGCATGACGTTTCGTGCAGAAATGGGAAGAACGGCCACTGTCTTATATACAGACAGCGACAGCTGGAGTTTGAGTGCGGGCGGTGCATTATTAAAATAACATGTGCAAACTAGCGTGATTCAACGTTAGTTTCTGCCTAAAGCCTAGTGTTATTTTTGCGGTTGGAGTATCTGCTTTGGGACACTGAGTGCTGGAGACAGAAATAGTTTGCCTACTGGTCTGTGCGCCTGTTGTGAGTTTGTTTTAGTTTGGATAATTGGAGCTTGGCGGGTTATGTGTGATGAAGTCAAAACCGTGGGGAAGCTCGAACGACATCAGTTCAGCTCTTCAGTGCGGCGTTGACTGCACAGAATGCGAAGGGGTGGTTGATGTAGAGGTGCTGCTTGTTATGGCCCGTAAGACCTTTCGTGCAGAGATTGGAAAAACTGCCACTGCAGTGTACAGACACAGTAACAGCTGGAATTGAGTGAGAGGAGGTGGTTTATTGAGGTAACCTGTGGAAATTGGTGGGAGCTGGTTTATTGATCCGCTTGGGCGCCATGTACGCGAGTGCCATGAATCGAGAGGAATTCCAAACGGTTAGATCTACATGAATGTAGGTTTTCTGCTGGCTTCAGTTAGTGCGTTTGCTGCTGAAGGCCTAGCGTTATTTTGGCGGTGGGGGTGAGGCTTGAACAGCTGCTTCGGGGCACTGAGTCCTGTTGACGGAAAAGCCTTGCTGTAGTAGTCAGGTTGTCTTTTTTTTGGGGGGATATTTGAAACACTTTAGTTTATCACTTTGTAGCGGCCTTGACAGCACAAAATGCGAAGGATGGTTGGTATGTAAATGCTGCTTGTTATGGTTCGTGTAAGGTTCTGGGCGGAGATAAGAAGAGCGTTCGCTGCCATGTACGGTCACAGCGATAGTTGGAGTTGAGTGCAGGAAGAAGGGTATTGAGGTAACCTGTGCAAATTGGTATGATCTGATTAAATGCTTCGCTGGGTTGTCTTGTACGCTAGCGTTATAGATCGGGAGGCATTCCAGGCACGTGGACCTGTGAACGGAGTTCTTTTTGCGAACTTCAGTTCGCTTGTTTTGTGCTGAAGGCATAGTGCTATAGTGGTAGTGGGAGGCTTGAAGAGGTGTTTTGGGTGCCCTGATTACAGGAGACGGAAATAGCTTGCGCCAGTAGGCTGGGTGCCTGTTTTGTGGAGTGATTTTCGGAGTGTTTTAGTTTGGAGAATTGGAGCGTGGAGGCCTATTTTTGATAAAGTTGAAACGGTGGTGGCTCGAACCACTTCAGCTTAACTATTCATTACGGTTGTAACGGTACAGAATGCATAGGGGTGGTTGGCATAAAGATGCTGCCTGTTATGGTTCTTGTGAGGTTTCGTGCTTGGTGAGGAGCCGTAACTTCCGTTTACATACACAGCTGCAGCCAGACTTGAGTGGGAAAAGTGAGTTATTAAGGCAACCTGTGCAAACTGGTTTTAGCTGGCTTATTGTTTCGCTTGTTTCTCATGTACGCTAGTGTGTCAGGGATCTGGAGGTATTCCGGGAACATGAAGCTATATGAATGTAGTTTTCTTGCTGACTTCAGCAAGTGTGTTTGCTGCTGAAGATCTGGTGTTTTATAGGGGGCGGGGGTCCTCGAGAAACTGCCCCAGGCTACTGACTGTTCAAGACGGAAATGGCTTGCCATAGTGTTCGTTCTGCGTGTTTTGTGGGCTGGTGGAGATGTTGCATTAGTTTGGCAATTGGTGCTCAGCGGCTTACGTGTGATGGAGTTGAGACGGTAAGGGGGCTTTAACCTTTTCAGTGTAGCTATTCATTGCGGCGGTGACACCACAGAATGCGAAGGGGTGGTTGGTGTAGAGATGCTCGTTGTTGTGGTTTGTGTGAGATTTTGTGCAGAGTTGGGAAGAACTTTCACTGCCGCATACAGTCACAGCGACAGCTCGAGTTGTGTGCGGGAAGCGAGTTATTGCGGTATTCTGTGCAAGGTGGTGAGAGTAGGTTTATTGCTTCGTTTGGTTGGCTCGGACGCTAGTTTCAAGGATTTCGGATTACTCTAGGAGCATGGAAATATGTGAAAGTAGTTTTTCCGCTGATTTCAGGTAGTTCACTTGCTGTCGATATATAGGCGCTTCAGCCAACTAATCACCCCAAAAGAAGCTTGTTTGTGTTCTATGTACACCTCCTTTTGTTGGCACGAGTTTGCTTGTATGCTTCACTCCCAGTTGGTTGTCCGCTGCCACCTCTCTGGACCTACACGTACATTGCATGTGTATGGGTGTAGTAAGTGAGTTCAGTTTGGCCGAACGCGCTCTGAGAGCCAACGTCTAAAACTAAAATGGTGGCTTTGAAAGGCATCCTGTATAACTGCTCGGGTTTCTTTTTGCGACCTGTTAATGTGGCGGGGATATTAGTTACCATGGTGGTGCCCCAGTCCTCATTCAGAAGTCATTATTACGAGCGTTACTGGGCTCAGTGATAGCTGTATGTGGCTATGTACTGTGACAACCTATTGATTGCCGTTACCGATTTTCTTGACCGTTTCTATCTGTGTCTCTTGTCTGTGTTTGCCTGTATCCTTGTCTGTGTCTGCCTTGCTCCTTGCCTATCTTTGTCTCTCTCCTCGTCCATCGCTTGCTGTCTCCTTGTTCTTCTTTGCCTGTATTCTGTCTCTGCATGTCTCCTTATCTCTTTCTGCGTGCTTCCGTGTCTGTCTCTACTTGTTCGCTTGCCTGCCTCTGCCTGTTTCCTTGATTGTCTCTATGTGCTTCCTTGTCTGTCGTTGTCTGCTGTCCGCCTCTCCCTCTCTTTGTCCGTCTCTTCCTTTTTGTTTCTGTGTTGAAGCAGAAGCTCGTTTGAAAAATGAAAAATTATTTTTCTATTATATTAAGCACTTCTACTTATTTTTTGAGTGTGTATGAGTGCCTGATATTGCTTATGTATTGGGTCTTAAGTGTGGATGGTTGATGTAAGAAAAAGCCGAATACGTTCTAAGTTTTGATATTTGGCCATTTAGAAAATGAGCAGAGACAAAAGCGGAAAAGTGGTTTGCTCGTTTGGGTAATGGGCGTGCGGGAAAGCTGGTTATGAGGCTGGACTCTAGCTCTATGCGCTCACGTAGCTAAGGCCTGAAGGCTAGTCCTTAAGGAGTGAGCGATCAAACCTTTCCTTGCAACTTCCACACTTAACGATTTCCCAATTGGGACCCTGAATTCTGGGGAAAACTCATAACTTTTTTAAGGTCTGGGATTGAGTTTGCTTGCAGAATACACCGGCAGTGGAGCGGGGAAGCTCGTCCCCTAGCGCTAGCGAGGAGTGATGCCTCAGAGGGCATGAACTTTTAATGGTTAAGGGTCTATTTGATTATTGGGTTTTTGCCAATAAGAGGGCATCGTTTCTTTCTTAGTTCTATTCAAGCTTATGCTTGTTTGTGTGGTTTCGCGAAGGAATGGGCTATACAAGTGTGTGTACAGGGCTCTAGAACTAGCTGCACACTAGGATCTATTTTTAAAAAAGGGACTAACAAGGGAATAGGGCCTTTCGTTGAATAAATATTCAACGAAAACTCTGCTTCTCTTTCAGCAGTAACTGGGGGATTCGGGGTAGAGAATTTAGGAGAGAATCTTTTGGAGACTGGATCTAGCAAGCATTGATGTGATATTCCAGTTCCCCTTCAATTCCGGTTCCACTTTTGCACGTTCGATGGACCCTGCAGAGCATTTATTCACACGCATTATGAACATGTAGGGAAAACACACAGCGCAAAACTATAGTGGATATCACTATAACCACGGCTTAGGCTCACCGTAAGCTATAGGCGATGCCATGCTCAGCCTGCAATACAAAGCGTGAAGTGTGTATTAGTTTATAAATAGAAATAATTAATATAAAATGATTAGCATTCAGTAGAGCATGCTTGGCCTTAAATCGATGTCGGAATCAGAGAAATTAAGGTCATTGCTGACAGGGGTTATGCCGGCAGTGGCATGAGACCAAATAATTTAAGAACACAGGAAACTAGACTATACCTTAAACATTAAGGGACGTGGGGATGCTCAGGGGAGCGGTTTGAGCCTCGGTTCTAACTGGGAGGCCGGCCCTCACCAATGAATTTACTACTAACGGAAACTAAATGTATAAATTTGTATTATTTTATTTGAGACATATATTAAAGGTCTGAAGGTCTGTAAGGCTCCTAAAGAAGCCTGAATGTGCGTTGCGGACACTAAGGCCCTGATTGAGCCAAAAAGGACTGCTCCAAGTAGATATAGCACTCTACTTCAGCTGGAAAAGTAAATGCAAATTTATTTTAAATATATATAATTATAAAATGAGGTGGAACATAAGAGGACACCGTTTCACAAGGGAACTCATTGCACACAAGCTCTCGGCGCTGGTACAGAGCCATTCGTGGCCAAGACGAGCGCTGGTATGAGTTGAAGCTTAGTAAGAACCTAGTATTTAATCTTGTAAAAAAAACTAGGATTGGCATATTTCAGAGAGTTTCAAGATTTTATCTAGCTGTTCACAGCGTCATTAGGTGTTTGAGACACAGTTCAGGGGGAATGCACTTCTGCAGCGTTGGCCTTGTTGGTGGTCTCGGCTGCTAGAGAGAAAAGAGCCCCGGAGGAGAAAGAAAGTCAAAGGCGCTGCAATTTGTGAAAAACGCTGCAGCTTTGCGTCTTTGCAAACTCGCCAAATACGGCGGCGTGAGGCTCTGCCCTGTGGAAGGCAGCAGTTTATTACCCGTCTGTCTTAGCTACGGGAACGCGAATGTATAGCACCGCTAAGTCGTTGCAGGTAGGTTTTGCCTTATAAGAAAATCACTACTCTCCGGACGTGCATTGCGTAGAATGAAGATATCAACAGGAATCCCATGAAGGCAGCAAGCACCGCAGCTTTCACGCGATTCCCCGGAGGGGTTTGCGTGCAATCGACAATCTCAAGTTTTTGCAAGTTCCTTTGAGTCATTTTTCATATAAGGCTCGTCAACGTCTTTGTGTTACTTTCCACATAAGGCTCGCCAACGACAGCTGGGTTCCGAGGCCTAAAACAAACATGAAACATCAATCAGCTGCTTCCTTTGGCTCTTTTATGTCCCTAGGGAGAATATCTGTTTTACGTTGTTTACTTAGATAGAGTTCTCACAGTGTGTGCCAGCTGCGCGGAGACTATAAAAGCCCCACTATTTAAATCAAGGCCACTGAAGATAAACGACTAGCAAAAGATGCTGGGTGTTTAATGCAAAGGGAAATAAAAGTCCTGTGTTTGAACTCCGTTTAGTGTTGTAAATTGAAGCAGAGGAAGTCTTTAGGTATTGTCAAAGGTCTGAGGAAACAGAATAGGTGGGTGTACTAGTCCTTGAACTCCAGCTGTCTCAGACTCTTAACAAGTATCTCAAGCTCCAAATAAGTCCCCGACTTTCTTTCATATAACGTACATTTTTTGTTTCCTCTTACACCACCGGATAATACTTCTTGATTCCACGATAATTAGTTTAGACACTTGTCCTGGCCATGAATCGCTCAGCATCAGTGCCAATGACGTAGGATCGTTTAATTCTGTAAAGAAATGCCATTCTTTTATTTGAAGCCTATTCTCCAATGGAAAAGCACAAAATTAAAACAGTGGATCATGGTTTAGCTCAGGTCGAGAGCTGTGTCAATTACCTTGTATCCGCAAAAAATATGTACCACTACAGTTGTTAAAAAAAAATCAACGCCCTTGGATAACAACGGATATAACGGATATATATATATATATACTCAAAACTTCGCTCAGTCTTTAAGCTTAAAGAAAAAGTTCTGTCGCTTAGCCGATCCACTCAGTCCTTCGGTGAGCGCTGGTTTCCGGTTAAGTTAAAAATTTCAGACCATTGGTCTGAGCAGCTCCACGTCTCTGAACCATTTTAGCATTTAATTCTTAACAGTTTTTCTTGATGGTTTATGATTTGGTCCTAAACTATTGCAGGCTTAGACCACAACACCGACACTGTTTCTTCTGAATTTTACACCACCTAACACTTAAACATATCCCAATAAACTTCAGACATCTCTAGTTAATTAGTAAAATAATATTTATTTTTAATTTTAGACAAATAGCCAGCTTTATATCAGGTGCTACAGACCGAGCACCGTATAGGCTATAGCTTAAACTAAGCTTTACACCGTGATTGTAGTGATATCCAATATATGACAAGCTGGTGGGAGTGGTGGCTTGACGGAAGGCTGGAAAGGGGAAGGCCTAAGTCGGCGGCGTTGGGCATGCGACTGAGCAGCGTAACAGAGGAAAAATAAGCAGGGAGCAATAAGAAGCAGAGAGCGCAACGAAAAGCTTGCGGGAGAAGGCTACATGTGTATAAGACCGGAGTGCTCTAGCTCTAGGATCTATAAAAAAAGGAATCTGTAATTTTTTTGCAAATCCAACGAATAACATTTCCCCTCTTGGATACTCTAAGCCTCGAGAACGCTCAAAAGTTTATGGACTCCTGGGATAGACTTTCTGTGCATGTTTGAAGTGCAGCACATTTGGGAAACTCCACCACACAGCATACCGAAAGACGTGAAGTGTAATCAGTTCTTAGTGATGTCTGACCCATTTGGCAAATAGACATGTTCACTATAAATTTTTGGCCACCGTTTCGTATTTAAAGCGAAGCACTTGCCTGCTAGTAGGATTTAGGGGTGAGTTGAGGAATTGTATGCAGCGGGATCGCCGCTTACCAAGACTATATCTGAAGAGGGCTGTTTACCTGGAAATTGAACCTTTTTATGGAAATAATACTTACGGGAAGATAATGCCTCCTGGGCAGGCTAGGGAAGATTGAAGGAAAATATCTCGTAATAAGATCTGGAGGATTGGGCAATTTAAGAGTGTGCCAAGCCCTGGAAGTCTCCACACCTAAGAAGTAGGAACTATGCATATTAGGACTGCAGTTGCACAGACTTCATACGCCCTACATACCAGACAGTTCAAGGTGTTAGGATGCTGATTTAAGCTAAACACATGTGCATTCCGGACATACATAGATTGTTGAAGGCGCTAATCAGGGCACTGTAATAACGAAGACGTACATTACACGCTACATCTGGCCAGCCATTCAGTTTGCGCGCAGTGCCTCTCTTATTCTCGATTTTTCGGCTATGTTGAGAAAATTTTAAAGGTAGTTAACTAAAGAGCTCGGGCGTCACCACCTTCCATATTGAACTTAGGGGCCTCTGATTCGTTCGCACAAAAATGCAGAAACAGCGTAGAAATCATATTAGAGCAATTATTGCGTGGTTTGGCATGATGAACGAGCAGAAGAGCCGGTTGCGCCAAAACGTAACATCATGGGCTCCTTTATAAATTTTTTACTTCTAATGATTCCATACGCCAGCCGGTTGACCTGCTTGAACAATGTTTATGCCTCCTTCGTAGTTGCCAAACTTCGGCAAACGCTTGGAGGGGCGTGATTATTGTGAAACATGGCGCCGAGCAAAATCGTCGTATCGTCATATGAATCTCTGTTGTACCACACTTTTAGCAGTCAATGGGCGTTTCGGTGCGTACTAGTTGATAACTGCATAGGGTTTTGAGTCTGCCCCATTTGCTTTTCAATAGATTTCTTATCATGTAGTATTATCGAAAAACTCCGTTTATTTATTTCTCTACAATCCTGCTCAGCATGGCCAGGCTTCGCGTCTCAACTGCTTCTTCTGTGGGGATATAGTACTTGAGTAGGCCGCTGGACCCGTCCTGCCTTTGTTGCATCTGCCGCAGCCAGTCTACGGCCTGCCGCTGAACGCCGTGCACTAATAGAGGATGGAGCGTATTTTCAGCGTCCTTAATACATAGTTTGAGCTGAAGGGCTTGTCTTTGTTCAAACCAAGAGCCTCCGACTGGAATGGTAATTGGATGCTTTTCAACTGCAGTGTCTTCCACATTTAGAGGATTGGGACTTTTGTCCTTGGATATGCCATCCTCTCCGTTTTCTCCCCTCAAGGCCTTAGGAAAGAACAGAAAGCAAGGCGTTACAGCCAAAACCCTATTCATGCAGTGGCATTCTAATGTGTCTTAGCAAGCGCTCAGCCATCATAATATCTTCTCTCCCAATTAAAGTACCATATTTTCTTATCTTTTGTGTCAAATGACTTTTCCTTCAGCATAAAATAGTACCCTTTTTCAGGTTTTCAAGATTACTAGGGGTGCACGCTTTTCCACTGACTTACTTTCAATCGTGTTTGCATGGCGCGAAAGATCGCAGGGTTTTGCTTCAAAGCAAATGCTTGTTCATGGACAAAGCTGATAAAGCTGCAGTGGCCAACAATTTCAGATCATTTAGAAAATTTATTTTCCGGTCGGTTTCAAAAGTACGCGCCTCTGAAGGCTTTAATAAGGCAGAGAACCATGCCAGGATAACGTCTGAGGCGCTTCTCATAGCATATCTGCGGCAATGAGCTGGTTTGATGTGGGCTGCCAGCAGCCCTTTGCTGCCGGGCTTGTCGGGGGCGACTAATTGGAGATGTCATGAAAAAACGAGCTTACGACGGCTCCAGCAAAGCATTGGCCCATGACTCTTTTTCGCAGAGAAAATCGATAAGGTCGGTCACCTGGCCAGCTCGAACCTTCCCGGCAACTTTGTTCAGAAACGTGACAGGGAGGGAAAGAAGCTGCTGAAGTCCCCGCAGCTGCACGGGACGGGGCCCTGCATGAGCATACCCGCTCAACCAGGCTGTTCTCCAGCTTGCACTCACTGACAGCAACTACGCCGAGTCCTGCGATGCTGCTAGTTTTGGTGAACGAAACGGAACGCAACCTCACCCAAATATCTGAAGCTCCTAACTCGTGTGAGTGCATCCCATTTCAGTACACAAACTTGTCCATCTGTAGACAACAAGTTCTTCCAGGTTCGTTGACCGTTTGCATTGGTAAAGACGAGACGTCCCCAATTAAGCTGCAGTGTATCTGTGCGGGCTTCGTCGGTGGCGCCTTCCATCAGCTGATTCGAATACGTCTCTGGTGCATCCAGCCGG
Organism: Eimeria nieschulzi; assembly: GCA_000826945.1. NCBI lineage: Eukaryota > Apicomplexa > Conoidasida > Eucoccidiorida > Eimeriidae > Eimeria > Eimeria nieschulzi. The sequence continues at coordinate 10,358 of JRZD01019999.1, forward strand.
CAGGTTTGCTCAAAGACTTCCTGAGGGAGCACCATCTCAGTCAAGTTGGCTGTATTTTTGTCTAGGGCGACTTAGACGCAGAAGACGTGGAACTTTGCTATGAAAAAGTTAGAACAAGCGCCACTTTGTGTTTTACCACGTGGTCTGTGTTGTCCGCCTTCGTGGGGCCCTGGGTGTATCTGCGGAACAAGATAATTCTCTAGTGTACGCTGTATGGAATACTGTCATAGAAAATATTTGGATATAGGAAAAATGGAAAGGAGGAAAGCACCTTGCAGGAGGCAGAGCAAGCATCGCGGCTCAAAAGCATGTCTCCTTCTGAAGTGCGCTTACTTTGCCAGGCACCCAGTGCAAGCAGATAACCTGCAATACTTGAGTTCTCCCGGCAGAATCCCCTGCTTACAGAGCGGTGCAATGAAGCGGGGCAGCTGAGACATCCGATCTTTCTCCATACCGCAGGACCCGTTGCAGCACCCAGTGCGAGAGGATGGGCAAGCGTCGAGACCTAAGACATATTTTTGTACATCCTCAATCTGGAGGACAAGACCAGCTACTGTCCCCTGAAGCAGTGCAACAAACTACGCATCGTGATACTCAGCATGTTCCTCGTAATGGAAGACGGTAACTCCGGTGATTAGGATCGCGCTCCCGTGTTGGCTGCCTACCGTAGGGCACAGCATCACCGTCTCCCTTGAAGGCCTCAGCAATTTAGGGTCCAGCAACGCCCTGTCAAAAAACTCACCCCCTAGTGGGGGAAGGCGCTGTCGTAGCCATAAGGGATTGAGACGGCGCCCTATTGCGGCGGACAAGTAAAATCCAACCTGTCAGAAAAACCCAACTACATTCTGGGCGTCTTTTGACGTTCTCTCGCCAATATATGGAGAAGAAAAAGCGTTAGCCTGCTTGTTCATGGTGCAAGCCACACTTCATCAGGGCAATATTTTTCTTGCCGAAGGTCGGTAGATCTTGTTGGTCTGTGGCGCCTGTGGAACTCCGCCAGCGATCCCGCGGCATATATAGATGGATCATTCGTCTGCAAGGGATCAATTATTCTCAACACTGTGCACGTAGGAAGCCTCAGAGACATAATAATTTAGTTGGCTAGATGATCTCACGCAACTCCAGTTTTTGCCGCCGTAGTGGGATTTTTCATGGCTGTTGGGGGTTTTAAGGAAGTACTCCGGATGCTACTGGATGCTGCGTAAAGTGAAATCTCACGCTGAAGTCATGCTGGACAACCAGCCTGCCGTCGTAAACCAAACCAGCTTCCTGCACGGCCTGAAAGAGGTCCCAGTCGACATTCTGGCGATCCGCCGTCAGCAAAAGACGACAAGGGAGAAACTTGCTTTCTCCAGTGGCCGACGGGCCCAGAGCCGTACTAGCTCCAGTTAATGTATTGCTGCATTCCTCAGATGTTTCGAAGGACCGAAGAGACGTGAGAGAGTGGCTTCGGACCATTTCACGACCTGAAAAACCGTGCAGTACGACAAGTGGCCGCATCTCCCTGTCTAAGAAATTCCCGATAAGCTTTGTACGAAGCATTGCATGTGCATCAGTGGCTGTTATGGTAGAGCTGCGACATGGGTGCAATCGCAGTTAGGGAACAGTGGAAAAGCCTAGCAAAGAGCTTTAAAAATCTCGAATTTGACTGACCGTCGTCTTGCAGATCCCATGCATCTGCAATGTACTGGTATGCGGCGAGGAGGGCCTGCTGAGTGTCTTCGGAGGTGCGGTAGGTAGGTGGAGGCGCTCCAGTGCTGCCGCATTGTGAATTGGGCTGAAGGGCAGGCAACACAAGACAAATATAAAAGGTGGAATGCTTTTGGCTCTTTTCAAATTGGCGTGTACAATTAAAAGAGCGAGTACAAGGTTTTGCCGCAGGAATCCTTGCACTCTCACAACTTGTTGCCTTTGAGGTTCCGCTCCTACTGCAGTGGGGGCTCCGTTGCTGACAAGCAATACTCCCCTGAGTTTTCCTTGGCTTTCTGTAACAATATTGTTTAGTATATAATTTGTATGTACACGGACGCCAAGACTTTTCAACAGTTGCAAACACTGTAGGCCCATACGGGCGTCGTCCAGGAATTCGTCTACCTCTATTAGCTCATCAGCTGAGGCAAAAGGAAAGTGGAGCAACCTTTCAGAGAAGATACTGGGGTACACCTACTTGCCGCCACCCATGCAAAGGACGAGAAAACAGTTTCTGCAGTAAAGTCGTCAAACTAAAAGACAGCTGCCATTGGGGGCAAGAAACTGCTGCATATTCCTTAACTCTTAGCTCACTGCAATTCTCGACCCTGAGAGCATGCATGCTACTCACAAAACGGCAGCGTATTTTTGTAGCCTTGCAAGATGGCTTTTGTGCTACACGCTTAGCCTAACAGACTACAGCCAAGCTTAAAAAATGCGGCACCTGGGGGGCAGCACAAGACTGATTTTTTGGGGAGGCACTTGGCGCTTGATGAGACTTTGTACAAGGCAAAATGCGTCAAGCGATCGCCCATAGACAACCACGCTAGCCAGAGGATTCCATCTCAAGGGCGTCAGGAAAGGGCCTTTGGCGAAACTCGCACGAAACGCGCAAACGACGAATATGAAAACAGGAGAACTAAACATTTTCCATTTTCATTTGCAAAACGGGTTAGAACATCAAAGGCATAAAATCCTGGAAAGCGATAAACTAGGATTCCTGGTCCAATGGGGGAGCTTTGGTTAAAACAGCAAGCTACTTACCATTTTCCCCTAGGAGCTCGTGGATTTGCGGATCAGCCGCAGATACACAACCGTTGACCTTCCGCAACTTTCGCGGCACTTCCCTGTTTGCAGGGCAGTCGCCATCTTGTGTAAGGCCTTCGTTGCCCTCACTCTTGCTACGCAGTGTATCATTGTATTTCGTGTTGCTTCTGCTGCAGGCACTAAGTCCCCAGCTGCGAATTCCCAGTTGTTGGAGAGCAGAGTCATGCATACCACCAGTTAAGACAAGCACGTCGTAGGCAAGAAATGTTTTCCCGCATTCTTCAACTACTCCGTCTTCAGGTTCTTGTTCAACTATGGGCAATAAAGCTCCGGGTCCTTTGGAATCCGTAAAACCGTAAGTGGGTTCCTCACAGGTGTTGCTAGCTTTACTAATGGACCTATTGATGAAAGCACTGCAGGAAGAACAGCTCAAATATACACGCTTCCTCTCTCTGTCTATACGAGTGATGCTTCGTTTTATGATCCGCACGCGCAGGTCAAAAAGCAGCCGCCTGCAGCCAAGAATGCACAGCGAACGCCTTGGCATCTCAATGAGGGTACCACAGAAGACATACAGCATGTATATAGTAATGCTCCTCAGAAATGTTGCACATGCGTTCTGGAGTTGCACCGAACTTATGCTTTGCTACTTGCCTCAATGACAGACCAACATCAGCGTCCAGTCCCTCGGTAGACAACAAAGGCTCATGAGAATGCTCGCGTCTCCTACAAACACGTATGGCAATATACCAAGAATTTGCGCCTTGTTTACGTTCTCATTAAATTTTTGCCTTTTGCCCCTTGGGAGTGGAATAAATAACTATGGGCTTACGGAATGCCGGAGGGAGATATTAACGTAACGTCAGAAAACTGGATAGCTGGGTTGCCACATATCAAATGCCGAATTGCGCTTATTGCTGTTGCGCAAGATCCGACAAAAACGATACGCGATGTCACCCGCCAAGGCCGTAAGGAAAGGCAACTTGGGGAGAAAAGGAAATGGCTAAAACTCTGAGCACCCACCGCAGCCTGCCCCACCTTGAAGAAACACCTGTGAGTTTGGCTACGGAACGCACAACATGAGTGATAAAGGGGGAGCTTGAGTGGGCCTTTGTAATTCCGAACGACGGCCTCCAAAGTCTTATGAAGCCTACGTGGCAGGTCGGGCTAGTTGCTCTCAGCTTGAAGGAGTTTAAGTACTAGGGAAAACTCTGTCCTCGAGGCCTTTGCAATCTCATACGTTGTAAGCAAGGGCGTGTTTGTTAGCCTACACTGAGGCAGGTAGAGGCTTCTGTTTTGTTTGCTGCCTCATCCCCGACCTGCTTCACATATCTTTCCGGCCATCTCTTGTTGTCACTACCAGATGTATGATGCATATTCAAAATTCTTCCCCCACCGCAGCTGTTTCTCTCGTTGTCAAAAGCCTCATCAAATTCTGAGGCAGTGCCTGAATTGCCGTCGCAGGAAAAGGTCGGGGGCCTAAGGGCAAGGTCAGGCAACGGCAGAAGAGGCAAGGCCATCATGGTTGCTGTGGAGACAGGCTCCTTTCCATGCACGGTGATGTGCAGCAACTGCGACCTGCTCAACCTGGATAATCCACAGACACCAGACCACATTCACCTGACCCTCCCTTGGAAGGCGGAATAAACTTTATCCCACTTTTTTGCCGCATAGTCAGATACCGTTCAATAAATGGGAGTGCCTTGCCGGTGTGTCTCAGGGCACAGGCGCATTACTGCCTGTTACGCCGTCTCGCCCTTTATTTTGCCTTTTGTGCTATCAATAATTATTGCATTTTTGTTCTTTTAAACTCAAAAATTTAGATGTTTTAATTTTGAAGTGTAATTGTAAGTTAACCAGCATTGATGTCGCAGAACACATTGAGCTTTATACGTTAATGTGAAGGAGGTGCGGTGGATAAAAGGGTTTGAGTGGCTGCTGATCTAAATTCACTAAACGCCACAACCCGGCTTGAGCCTCACCGCATCACCTCCCTGAGTATAACATTTTGCAAGGGTGAGAAGATAGGGTTAAGCACAAAGTATTTTAAAAGAACATTTCCCTTGGTGGCGTCTGCCTCAAGGGCTTTTAAGAATGCCTCATCAGCAAGCGGAGGGACAGGGTCAAAACGGCATTGCATGCGATGATTCCGGGCTTGCTCTTCCTGGAGTTTTTCACGTAACTGTCGTATTTGCCGCTGAAGCTTGGCTGTCCTGTTGAGTGTATGTGGTTCGAGGGCATGCGACCTCTGTAGAGAAATAACCTCTTTGGAATTGTATTCACACAGGCAAGCTATGCCGACTACTTTCCCGCCAGACAAGCACGCAAGCACTTTGGGAAAAGAACAATCGACATTTTGCACTTTATTTTCCCGCCTATAGTCCATTGTGCCACTAGGGGTCACGCCGTTAGGCTTGTCCTCAAGAATTAATGTATCTGCAAGCCCCAAGAGGGAGAAGCGCAGCAATTCACATGGTCTTCAGGTGAGGTACCGCTGGCATGCCTCCGTTTAACCAGTGCTTTCTGCTGATATTTTGCAGGGACCTTTCAGGTTCTAATATCGTACTGCGCGGTTGCTCTGCTTTTTCATCTTGTTCAATCATAAGACCAGTCTCTCTGATGTTACTGATGCTGCTAGTTCTGCTCCTGCCGTCGAGTCTGTTGCACTGCTTGAATTCTTCGAGCCGAATGCCAACGCGAGCAGCAATAAGTTCTACCTCCTGCCACTCTGTTGAAGTTACAGGCCTGCAGGAACCGGATAATGCGTTTACAAGCGCGGATAGGGAGCCTCAGCTGGCTGTTCAAATAAGCGGCTTGAAAGCCTGGGAGGTGACAAGGCGGTAGGTTCCTTCTACTCAGTGTTTAGGAACCCTTGAATGCGGGATAACAAGAAAGCTCACTGAACTAGAGGAGGAACCAGCAGGCTCTGTCTATGCATGATATACAGACAGTGTTGTAAGGTGCTGCTGGAGTGCCTCGTCGCCAACTGGAAATAACTTAGCAATGGAGAAGATGCAGCGCTTCCTGAACAAGAAGGCTGCAGGACAATCATATACTCCTTATCTGGGAAAAGGCTGAAAGCCGGCAAAAGCAAATCCAACGCCTGAGAATACAGCTGAATCG
>JRZD01019999.1:16316-30196 GCA_000826945.1 Eimeria nieschulzi
GAGATGGAAGGGTAACGCACTTCCTGTTTCATTCCAAAGACATTCAGGGCAAAAACATTTTTGTGATACAGAGGAAGCTGCTGGAACCACCATTTGCTTTTGTATGTTCGTGCGAAATGCCTCAATGCTGCAGTCGACAGATGTTTTAGAGCAGTCTGCACTTCACAGCAAGCTAACACATACGTCTGGCTTGTCTCCGCAGCAAGACATGCTGTTGTATTTGGTTGGTACTGAGTGGGTGATAGGCTAAAGGCGACCGGTTGTTTTTGGATTTGGGTTTGAGTTGCTGTTAAAACAAACAAACCTCGAGCTGAGCAATCGATAGGGATGCCTTGGTGCTGTCTAAAGGCACACCCGCCCACCAGTGAAGTGCCATCAAGAGCCGTGCTGTCTCCTCCTACATTACAAATCGGCAAGTAAAGAAAGTTTGGTACAGTCACAAAGTCGACGTCACGCTCTCGAGCTGCTGAGTCAATGTGCTCGTGTGCGGATCTTGAACCTCCACTGGACGTCAAGTGGCAAAGCTCCACACTCTTCCCTATGCACGGCATGGGCTAGTTCGCTTGGGTACTGGCGGTATAGCAGCGTTTGACCGAGCATTGGAACAGCCAGAAGGCCAAATATATGCAGCAAATAGAGGATATTCTAACATCAAACAAAGTGCACCAGAACTTTTCGACTTTCGTGCGCGGCTGTGTAGCGTACTGGGGATAGCGCCGCTGTATCAGCTTCTTGGAGTTTAGATATGAGCATAGGAACGGAGACGATATCTCCTACAATGAACAAAACCCACACTACTATGTGGGCTCCGACCCTGAGGCTTAGTTCAAGCCTGAAGTTCTTTGGGACGAGGCTGTGACGAGTGCTCCCACAAGTCATCCAACGGTGGATGCTACTCCAATAAGTACTGAAACATAAATTCCGATTAATTGTGGCAACATACTCGCCATCCCACCTTCTGATTTTGATCTTGAATGCTGAGGCGTATTCGCGACTCCATCTTGAGGAGTTGTTGGCATTCCCTTGGGATCCGAGTGAATAACCGACAACCGGGAGAGAGCCTCTGAGTCTACAATAGAAAACCTAGAATGGATGCGCTGAGACTTGCGCGCTGCAGCGTCAGCCGCGGCGATGGACGCGGCGACGGCCTGCCACGAACTGAGCACTTTGAGTGCGTCTGCCTCAATCTGAATGAAAAAGTAAAAAGCTCTGGAATCCTTGTGATGGGCTAACCGGCGGCTACTGCTGCAATAAATTTCTTAGCAAAATATAGCGAGCGCTGCACTGTTGTAACAAACTTGATTAACGTTTAGCTTTGAAAAGATATCCAAGGCTTTTTGAAGAGAATTCGCTATCAATGCGTCGTTGTTCCCCGTCGCGTCTCTCCATAAAACGGCCTAAGCATCCCGTGCAAGCACCCACACCCCCAAATAGCCTCAAACCACCTGCTGCAGGCTGGACTTAACCGGAAGGCCAAGTATGCCCTTCGTTTGCCGCTGACGGACACCAGCTAGCACGGAACAACACTGATTCAACACTTAAGTGAAGCGCTTTCCTGTTGGGCAATCAGGACGACCGCATCCCGGAACTCGGTAGCGGAGATCGGAAGTTGAGGTAGCTGTCCATTTAGACACGCCATTTGTTATGGTGTTTCATGAAGCAAAATCCATTATCGTCACCGCAAGGCAACACACTTGGCAACGGGTCAACAGTAGCCTTTGGCGCATCCTTTGTGTACCAGTCTAACTTGTGTTAACAATTCCTAGGCAAGAGTGCGTGACGAGTAAAAGTGGGTTCTGACTCAGCGGCGTGGTAAAGGTTCTGTTGTATTTTTCGGATAATCGGAATATACTAGTACAAACTCGCACTTGCTGAAAAGCTGCCAGAAGGGTAGCTTGGGAGATGCGGCCGTCTTCTGTCCTGAGTGCGTTGACGAGGGGTACGAAGCCACCTACGAAATATGTCAAGATTGCATCAACAGTTTGTTTAGCCTTATTCTCGCAGTCCCTAGGGCAGCCTTTCAAGCCATGTCAAAGATACAGTCTTTAGCTTGTTGTCCCACTAGCTAGGAGGCCTGCGGTGGTCTTGGGAGGCGATGAATGAGTTGCTTCATATCAAGTCCACACATTAGCCATTAGTTTGTCAACTACATACCAGGTATGGCACGAATAGCTGCCTGCACGCTACAGCCCCTTGGACTCTTCTCATCGTCTGAGAACGAGGGACACACAAGAAGCAGTCGCCGACATTTCATCGCGAAGATGCTGGGACATGGGCGGGGCACGAGTACTGCATACCCGTACCCTGTGTCGCTAGCTGAGTTTGAAAACACTAGAACAGCTTCATTCGGGCGTGACCCCAACACGGTGCTATGCTTTGGCGTACACTCCTCATCTTGCCCCATCGCTGCACAGCTGTGCTGGGCCACCTGTAGTTACAGCAGTAGCATAGTAAGCCTTTCCAGGCGCGTGCCCTTATCATCCCTTACACATGGAAACAGTTGTTCGGAAAATTCACGTGAAACAACCTCTTGTTTTGCTTGTCTAAAGCATCAATGCCCTACGCAGTACCAACATGATACGTTTCGTGGACTGAGGCAATATTGCATGGGTGGATACAGCTTGCATCGGGCAACTTAATCGACAGCAAGACGCTTAACTTCTCAACAACACTTCATAGAGAGGTATCGAGAGCGCCAGAAGCTTGGAACATTGAAACCGACAAATCGGCTCCCTCACAACAGTGGCTTTTATTTTGTCGTAGTAGCCCGGCTTTATGAAAAAATCAAAGGAGGAAATGTCGAAGCAATTTGCCAGCAAAGCCAGGTCAACGTCGGCGGTAAAACTGGCGAAGCCACGCGCACGCCCGTCTACTTCAGACACAATACAGCGGTTGTCGGCATTTTGACCTGAAGGCAGTCCTGTATTTCGTTGAATGCAGATCCAATTTTGCATGGAAACTTAACGTGCCTTCCCGAAAAGGTGCAACGAAGTCTGTGGATGTGCTCTGGCACGCAGATATGTACGATATAAAGGGCAGGGCATGCACAGATGCCTTACATCCTATGAGCTCCGCAAGGAAATATTCCCCGTAGACACTTGACTGCAGCATAGTCTGTCCGTCAAAAAGTGCCACAAGGTCATCGTGGTCTTCGATTTCGGCCAGTCGCGTCCGCAAGGCCGGTAGAAGCATCTGCCGCTTACACGCCCCAACACTCATCTCACTCAAGCTTGAAAAAGCCACGAAGCCAGCTGATATTTGATCCACTGGGGGTAAAGACCGTTCTATCAGGGGAGGCAACAATCCAGCTAACTGACAGGAACAACAGCAACTGGAATCTTCAAAGCTGCAAACGGTCCTAACAAAGACGACCCAGCGCAGCCCATGAACACAAAAACGCAGTGATATTCCAAAAAACAACAACTGCTTCAGTTCACTCTAGCACTGAAAATTTAACTGCTTCTGATATCGTTGTTGCTCGTGGCGTGTGGGTGCACATATAAAGAGGCAAGGTCATCGTAAAGTGTTTGCTCACGGGTGCAGACGCAGTACCCACTGCAGTTCGTACATACTCGCAAATGCGCTTTGCAGCATCGTCTCAGCAACCATTTCAGCTGTCAGGTCTGGATATTTAGATGAAATAGTATCGCATCTACAGGTGAAAAGCAAAAGCCACAAGGTGTTTGTAGGAGTGATGGAGCTGCCATCGCCAAGCAGCGTCTCTGAATAAACAGCTTTATTAGGGCCCTCTTCTTCAACGGTGCCACCGCAGGACAAAGAACTTGTCAGTAGAGCATGGCTGCTCCCTTCTCTAAAAGAAGAGGAGTCAAAGTTGGAGTCGGCGTTGGAATCAATGCTCGACGACTTTTCAGAGCCAAAAGGCAATTCATGTTGCTTCTTCTGAGGCACTTGCCGCCTGTTGCAACTATACCGTTTCTTCAACCACTGAGGCCAACTACTAAACCACTGATTATACTGCTGGCAGCAGATTTGCTGTACAAGTGGATCGTCCGCCAGTGAACTGGGGAGGGTAAGTGTGGGGTTGAGGAGGCATGATACTAGGGGAGAGTGTCCAAGGGCCATAAAGCCCACAGGAGTTCCGTCTTCGTCCTCACATATTTGGCAAAGAAACGCGCTGCTCAAGAGATCCTCCACGGCGGAGCGTAAGTCCCCTCTCGCTGGGACCGTCAACCCGAAAGATGTAAAGCATGTGACATAGTATGGCACTATTTCAGGAGCGTCATTATCGCTTCCCTCTCCCCGTAAAAGCAAATCGCAAACAAGCTCCCTGTCAATTGTGGACGCGTGGCGGCAAAATAGCTTTCGCTTGTCCAATTGAGCTGGTGACGAAAGCCCACAAAGGGTGATGCTGACACCTTGGAGCCCAGTCATTGTGAACTGCTAGAGACACAGAGAAGTTCACTTTGACTCCCAAGGGCCGTGCTCCAATGAAGAGGCTACGTGTCATGGAGTAGAATCAATCCGAAGTAATTATGTATTACACTGACTAGTAGAACGGTCTTTCAGGAGGGAGGCATAACGAAAAAGAACCCTGCTTTGACAACCCATGCGCCACCGCACGGTAAATGCAGGCACTTTCAAGAGATAAACAAACATGAATCCCAGCCACCCAGATCCAGCAGCTATTATGCGTGCTCTGACCCCGTCCTTGGGCTTCCAGCCCCGGATGGCGCACTGGATCCACATCTCATCGAGCCACTTGTCGTAGCCTCCTGATGGCTATACCTCCCCTAATTGCATAAACAAATTCTCTTTGGATCAATAGTTGGTTTTTGTTTTGAGGTTCCCGAATGCTTGACAAACAACAACAGCACTACATCCAGAAGGTACAGTTGACGACTTGAGCAGGTCACCTCCCCTGAGGATGCGTGTCCAGTGGAAGGAAGTGCCCATGTTTTTTTTATAATTACTTCTTATTTTCATTTAATTAGCTTGATTAACTTTAATTGCCGAATACTACCCTCTAAAAAATCACCATTACCTGTCGATTGCATAGTCAGTAGAAGTACCATGGCAGTCATCACTGCCATGACACCTCCACCAACGTGAACTAGCGTGTTTTATTATGCTGTTTCTCTGACAATCCGCTTTTTAAAAAGCTAAATTTGTTTTTTTAAGGCAAGCAACGGCTTTAGAGCGATGACTTCTGGTCGGTGGCGACCATTCGTGTCCCTGGTCTAACATGCTAAACTGAGTGGTGGGAAACGAACATCTTACAGATTAGTTTATCGGCACATTACATGCATACATTATTCACGGCAGAATAGGGCAGCACTAGAAATCCATATCTAGCTGCAGGCTTCGGGAGTGAAGGAGGCGCACCACAGCACCACCACATCCCATTGACCATATGTCTGGGGCTAAACCCGAGGCTGAGCTACGGCAAGAAGAGAGATCAATGGAAAAACGTATGGACCGGAAGCTAGTTTTTGTAAGATGTTGCAAAATGGCATTTTCTAGTTTAATGTCGCCTCCAGATATCCGAAACGGCGTCTGCAAAAAGCAAGATTTGGGATGTCACACCTCAGGTATTGCGCCATCGGACCTATGAGAAGGCTGGAATCCAATTCACAGCTGCCTACTGGCATCGAATCATGTCGTTTTACACCGAATGGTCTACGGCATTCACTGGAAAGACCACCTAATGTTGCATCTGGAAAGGAGGCAATAGACATTTTAAAGGTACTCCCCAGGAGCAGAAACCGTTTCGCGTGTTTCTTTTCTTACCAGCTAGTGAAGGAGGCGCTACCGCCTCGACCAGTGCTGATGCTTGTACGACCAACTGCTTGGGGTTTCGAAGGGTTTTGAGTTTGAAATTGTTTAGGGTTTGAGAAGGGATTAGGACATGGAACTTAGTCTGTGATGAGCAATATGGCATTGTTGAGTGCAGTGCTTAAACAAAAATTGAGGGATAACCTCAATAATAGCCCGCGAGTAAGAGAACGCAATGCGAGATATTGCCGAGCAACTGCATGTACACTAGGCGAAAGGAGTTAACGCCATGGATTTACACCATTAGATATGAAAGAGGGCTCGAAAAGGGACAGATAGATCCGCGCACTTATGTACTGTAATAATCCAAATCCTAAAGCCTAAACTCTAAGCCCTAAGCTACAGCTCCTGCAGATGCAGTGCATAGGCGACGAAGAGCCATGGGAAACACGCGACTAATCAAACGGGCTCCTTTTAAGAGATACTCGGCGATTTACCAGCAACAGCAACAGGACCCAAGTGAATAACGCCTAGAGGACCCAAGGCAGCAGTGGACATGGCAGGGGACGCAGCAACAGCAGCTGAAGCAGGAACATCCACAAGCAGCACACGTCGAACTCGTACAGGTTGCGCATCATCGCATTTTGTAATATCTGCAGTCCCTAAGGCAAAGAAAAAAACAAGGGCAAAGAGATATGCAGTAGAGAGTGAGGGTTTAGGGTTTAAAGTTTAGGCGAAAACGTCAGAAGGGCCAAAGCCAATGTAGCAGAAAACTCCTTTCGGCCTGCCTGTTCGCCTTCTGTCCTGCTCCTAAACTGGGAAGCCCGCGGAGTGATTATATCGAACCAGGAGCAGCATGAGCAGGGGCACCACGACCAGCAGCAGCAGCAGCGCAAGGAAAAATAGCGATGGCTGCCTGTTCCCTTGCGGACGCCTTGCAAGCGTAAAGAAAAGATGAAGAGAAAGAGACGGAAAGAGACAGATAGAGGACGACACACAGAAACAAGACAGATAGAGCAGGAGAAACAAAGAGGTGACGGGAGACAGAGAATGTTATCCGCAGAGTCTTTTGGAATTGCTGACAGTCTCATGGTACTTTGTAAGACGGGCACATAGACATGCCGAATCGCAGCAGCCTCACTGCCTGTAGGCTTGGACAGTCTCATGGTACTTTGTAAGACGGGCACATAGACATGCCGAATCGCAGCAGCCTCACTGCCTGTAGGCTTGGCTGCTTAGCTTAAAGAGGAGAAGAGGGGTGTGATGAGCACCAGGCAGCGGCAGGGCAGAAAAACCAAACGAGAAGAAGACATGTAGCTGCTTCCGCAGGGGGCAGCTGCCTAACAACAGATAAGGAGAGGCAGAGAGAGAGTGTAGACATGAGACAGAGGGAGTTTACGGTTTCACTCTGAATGGTATCAGAAATATAAAGTAGAGAAACACAAACAAAATGACAGTCCAAAAGAAGGACGGAGAAGGCTTTTTCACGTCTTGAGGTCTCTCATCCCCTTGTCTTAGAAAGAAGCATCGCACTGGCTTATCTTGCAAATGGAACAGCAACCAAATCGAGCACCGTGAGGTTCTTGTTGCTGCTGCTGCCGTGCGGGTTGTCTACTGGTTGATATAGTGTACATAAACCGTGCAGGCACAAAGACAAGGCATGATCTATGGTGCTGCTCCAATAAAAGCACGGGAAACAGGTGTCATTAATTCCTCCCATGCACGATAAAGCACGCAGGGGGGCCTCCGAAACTTGAAAAAACGGAAAGAACAATGTAGTGCATTATAGTGCTGAATTTCAGCGCAGCAAGTGCCAGGAAAATGCCACAGCTTCCCTAATCCCATAGATCGGCAGCATGCACGGATCCACTACTTGCTATGGGAGCCCCTCACTTCTCCAGATCACTGTACAATAGCGAGAGCCAGTGGACAACGACTGGCTTCTCTTAATGTTGTTGTTTGGGCGCTCCCTATAAAGTAAAACAATTACTGCAGGCTTCAACGGTCTTTTTGGCTGTCCATATGCCGCAACACACCCAGCCAAAGTGAATGTTAATGAGGGGACTCCCTGACTCCAAGGGGAGAAGAAGGCCTGCGGACTGACGTGCCCTGCAAAGGAGCCGATGCTGAGTCCTTTTTCAGGAGCGGTCCTGTTCTAGCTGCAATGGAGCGGTCCTGTTCTAGCTGCAATGCCCTTACGAAATGGAAAAAGTATCTGAGGTGGCAGCGAGGAAGACCGCGATAAGGAAAACCCCATGAGACAGTTTGCGAACTGCGTCTCCATGAAAGTCATAAAAGGTGTGAAGGGAAATCTAAGAACAGGCTGGGGACTGTGGACCCCGTGCTGTCCCCGCAGATGTCGCAATCCCATCCTAGCGGCCAATCTGCTCAGTGCTGCCGCTGCGAAATCTAGGTAGCGGCCCTTGGGCTTAATAGAAGGCCTGCTCCCATTTACTCCCCGATTAGTCGCAGCTCTCGCTAATGGGATGGACGCAGAAATCTCTACAACTGGTTTCGACGAAAGTAGGCGGCCTGCATGGGCGCCTGTCGTTGTTGCCACAAAGAATGACCCTAGCAGCGAAGGCCTGTTTGCCGCAAAAAAATCAAGAAAGAATATGCAACAAAGTAAACGCTTTTAAATAATGGAGTTTCAGGTACAAGGGGAAAATAATTCCTAGCTGTATCTGAGAGACAGCCCACGCCAATGGCCAGTGATCTGCGTCTCTAAAGCTTGGCTCTCGTCTTGAGAAGCCGGTTTTTTTCCATAAAACCGTTTATTTCCTTTTAACTTTAAGGATGGCCCATTTAACAATAAAGCAGGATCCTGCATAAGACTAGGCTCCAAATGGCCATTTATGTGGTATGCACGAGGGCGCCACAGCCTCAGAACGAACCCCTCAAGAGCAAGGGCATGAAGCAAGGTCACCTACTACCCATAGGAACACTGTGAGAAAGCGGATCTTTGTGTTTTTGTTCAACTTTCTATAATTAATTTAAGTCAGCACGTGCAGAGGTTTGCTTCTAAATCAAGGGCCTTTTTAGCTCGGTAGTTGACACCTAAAATTTCGCTTAAGTCCTCGGATGCAGGTAACTCGTGTTGTGTTCCGTTACGGGATTTCGGGCAGCTTCTATATCCTTACTAAGCTTTTATAAAGGGTCCATAAATCTTGAAAATCCCCTCTGTTCAGGTTGGTTGTCTCAAGCTCTGTCACCGTTAGTCTGGTGAGTCGCATTGGAAGTACCTTTATGTCTGAAACCTGTTGTGTTTGCTGGTAAAATATGAAGATCGCAAGGCGGCAGCGTTTTGCTTTTACTTTGGTTGGTCGCTGTAGTTTTGTAAGTTGGCTGTGGTATCTCGCGCTCCGGTTAGATATCCTTGCACTGCCAGTCGTTTTCTACACTCGAAGAGACGGCCCGCTTCCGTCTGCCACACTCGCCCTCGCGTATTGCGAATTTTCAAAAAACTCAGTTCTTGGCTGTCTTAGCCGTATCCAGAGTAGTAACAAGCTTTTCTCCTAGAGTAGCTGGATGCTGCGAGGAGACGTGCAAGGTGTGGTGTGAGACTCTGTAGTGATGTATGGGTTAATTTCCACTTCAATTACATTATCTCATGAAAACGCCAAACCTCATAACTTTTACAATATAAAAATTTCCCTTTAGTTAAAGGCCCTCTGGGACGGTATATTCTCCAATGATGAAAGCTCAAGATCCTAATCTATTTAAACGTTTTCAGAGATTTAGATGTCTGGCTCTGAAATCGAAACTCTATGGGCTCAAGTGTTTACAGCTAGCGCTGACGGATTCAGCTATGTAGATGTGCAATGGGTAACTGCCAGCCCCGTTAGGAAAGACTAGCCAACACAAAGCAGGCAGGACCGAGAATTGAGGAACGATTCTTGAAGATTCAATGTTGAAGCGACTTTCAAACCCTAAAACACATTATGAAAAGTTTGTATTAAAGGGATAAGGACGATTATTTACTGAGGTCTTGAAAAACTTTGGGTTCTTTATGAGATTATGTGCTTTAAGTGGAGATAACGTGCCTAATTCCACCCACATATCATTACGCGTTCTTGTAGTAAGTGGACCATTACGTTTATCGGCCTGGCACTTTGTTGCCCCCTTTTATCTCCTATGTGAAATGGGATTAGAGGATTATATTGCATATGTGGATTCGCCTTTCTTCCGAACCAGCTGTCTCCGATTGTGAAAACTTTAACAGACCGTGCTCATGGCAGTGGGGAGGGAGAGGTCTGGACAGGAGGATGGCACATAAACGAACAGCAGTGTTACAATTCGCACTAGGTCCGTGCTAACGAGCGGGGCCGGCGGTGGGCCACTTCAGATGTCGCTATCCATGAGGTACTAGTTTTGTTACCCCGGTTCATGTTTTCCCTTTTCCTTACTGATCCATCCTCCACTTGCTGGTAAGAATGCTGCTGCTGCTGCGCAGGGTGTCTTTGCCGCATCCTCGTCAGCAGCTGGCCGAGCACGGCTGCAGCCAACAACTGCTGTTGTTCGTGAAGCTCTTGGGATGGAGCAGATACACCGCCTTCTACGTTGTGACTGCTGGTCATCTTACAAGCAGATGACGGTCTTGAAGTATATTGGACGACTTCTCGCTGCTGAAGTTGTTGAGTCCGTTGCTGCAGCTGAGGTTGTGCCTCTTCTAAGCGTAGAGATGGCATTGATGCCTTTCGGGAGTACGACGAAGAGGACCGATAGGAACAGTGTTGCCTCTTGGCATTAGCTGCTCCACCGTTTCTTGCTCGTGCTGGCACAGCAGAAGGGCTCTCTTGAAGCTCGTTTTGTTGCTGGTAGTGTTTTTGCTGCTTCTGTCGCGGAGACAATTCATTCTCTTCTTGGGTAGTAGCTTTCCCTAATATGGATCCCGTTCTTGAGACTGTTTCGCTTTTCCCCACCAGCAGGCGCTGAAGGGCCTGGAATATTTCTCCTCTCTGCACGTTGCGCATCAAAATGTCAGTATCGATTCCAGCCTGATGGTCAAACAAAGGCCCATGAGACCCTGACGCGAATGCACCTGTCTCCTCTTTCCCATGGCTCGGATTGCTCGGCATGCCCAATAGGCACTGTTGAAAAAGCTGCTGCAAAAGAGCTTGCTGTTGATGTAGCAGACGCTTGTGCTGCTGCGGCTGCTGCAACCGCCCGTCCGGTTCCCCCATACTTAAGTGCCCCTGAACCAGCCCCGTTGTATGTTCGGGCATCTTTTTGGATACAGAGGAGGGGCTGGAAGCAGAAAAAGTAGATGGATTGCTGTGAGTAAATGCAGCGACTCGTCGGGCTGCTACTGGGGAAGAGGATACAGGGAAACGTGAGGCAGCTCTGATGGGCGCCTGGGCATCTTGAATGGCCTGCTGCTGCTGATGTTGCCGCTGTTGGTGCAGGTGCTGCTGTAGGGGCCTGCAAAACAAAGAAGGAAACCCGGAAGATCGACCCGTTGATGCGCAGAGAAGGCCGAAGCGAGACTGAATGGGTTTGCCTTCTGCAGCCACTGACAGCGCCTCCAGATGCTGCGGTAGTGACGACAACTCCATGTCCTGCTGCTGTTCCTGCTGCGAGTGGCCAGCCAGCGAAATGTGCTGGCTTTGCTGATGTTGCTGCTGCAGTTGCTGTCGAAACGCCTGCTCTCTTCTTCGATTCTCAGCCTGTTTTTCAATGGCATGGTGCGAGACTTCCAGCAGCAGCAGGCGCTTCTCCTCTATGTGCTGTGCCTCGTCTAGGGCCCGCACAGCTCTCACTGTTGAGTCTTCCTGTTCTGTCCGCTGAAAAAGAGTATCCATGAGGAACTCGAGCTGCTCTCGCCTTCCCATTGTACATTTGGGAGGCCCTAAGCAGGCGCTTTTAGTCCGGCATTGGGAGTCCTCAGTTGCTCGTGGGGACATTGCCCAGCAGCAGGCGAATCTGTCTCGCTCTTGACGCCCCATAGAGGCAGGGGCAACATGAAAGTGAGATGAGAGCAAGCATGAAGACTGACCTCCTGGCTTCTGGTTCTGTCGAGGTTCTTCGTCAGCTTGCTCCTGAATGCGGGATCGGGGACTCTGGATGGAAAGACCCTGAGGGCCTTCCTGAGCGTGCAGGCCTCCAGCATCTAGCGAACCGTTTTTGCTATCCTTGTCTTCTCTCACTTTCCGATTGATACGTACAAGCTGGAGCCCTGCTGCCTGAGCCCGTGCAGCCCCCTCAGAAAAGATTACCCCTGCGAGGCCATCTTCGTTTTCTGTAGAAGTGGAAGGATGGCGGCGCGTGCCACTTGCTGTGCGTTTTGACGTCACCTCCTCAGGCGTCCTGGGAGCCACATGAGGCTTGGCTGCCTCGTTTGGGGTGTTCTCGCGATGTACGTCAACTACCAGGTCTCTTTCCGCTGACGGAGATGCCTGTTGAGAGGGCAGGCTTGATTCGCGATTAACACCTGTCAGAGAGCCCCTTCCCTCAACAACGGAAGAAGACTTTTCCATGGTCGTTTCATGCTTCTCAGTTGTGTCTGTTTCTGTATCTTCTCCTACAAATGTTCTTTCCTTACGGCGCAACGGGAGACAGCCCTCCTCTCTGCTTTGTGCCTGCTGTTGTCCTACAGGGGATTCGTCTCGCCCAGCATTCTTAATTTGGGGCTTGTCGTGGTGGCTTGGTAGAATGCTCTGAGGCTGCTGCTTTTGCTGTTGCTGCCGCAGCTTCAGCAACAGGTGCTTCTTAAGTTGAGGGTTTGGGACTAGAACAACGGGCTGGAGGACGCGACACTGTGTCCCGTGCCTGCTGCTCTTTCCCTTCTCTAACGAGGCAGCTAACTGTCCCCTAGGGGCTTGCAGCAACGAGATCGGTTTTGCCCATGGCTTTGTGATCGGCGGTAAGCTAACCATAGAGGTCTTACCTCTGGGGTCGCCCTTGTAGCCGGAGGACATAGAGTGTGCCAGCATGCCGCAGGGTCGTACTCCTAAAGACGTCATCAGCTGCATGGAGGATGCCCGTTCTTCTGTCTGAGAGAGCAATGAGGGCCCTGAGACAGTCTGATTGGAGGTACCTCGTAGGGGCTCATTCAAACCGCCAAACTGCTGGGTTTCGCTGACACCGTTCCTACTAGCTTCTTGCACCGCTAGTAGACGCAGGTAAGGGACGGATTTCCTCCGGTGCAGAGGCCCCTGACGATCATGGGCAATAGAGAAAGAGTCTCCAGAGGCCCGTCGACGTTGGAGCCGTTGGTGCAAAAGTTGAGGCGGAGGGACACTTGCTGGGGTTGTTGCTGCAGCTGACGATTCAGCACCTCCACACTCGACAAGGCGCGACGAGGCAGTATAAAAGGTTTCTCTACAGGCAGGCATGGAAGCAGATCGCGTAACTTGCATCAGCAAACCGCTCAGCTGATTGTACTCCTGCCTGGGGTCTAGGGGTGTCTCCTCTCCTGGCGACAGGCCTATAGAGAACGAGAGCGGAACAGAGGGGGAGAGTGCCGCAGCAGCCATGGGACAACGCTGTTGATTTTGAGGTGACGGACGCACAGCAGCAGTTGCTGTCTCCCCCAAACTTCCTGAGAACACCGTGCATATAGTATGGTGCCTCTGATAGGACTGTATTCATTGGGATAAACGAGGATAGTGTGAAAGAGGAACCAAAGGAGCGGCAGAGACAGAAATATGAGCTGGAAGGAAAGACAAGAGAAATAATCTTCCGGAGAGGGGGTACAGAGGAATACGAGACGCAAAATGCAGAAAAGCAGACACTAACAAAGAATGGGTAGGAAAGCCGAAAAAGGCACAACCAAAGAAAACCAGAAAAGATGGAGAGAGAGTAACCAGATGGGTACAAAGGCAGAAACAGCGTAACAAGTAGCATGAGAGACTTGGTGGCATAATATGCACATTTACAGAAATGCCACAAATAGGGCAAACACCCTCTTTTGAAACAGGCACCTTCCTCCCGAAGTCCACGGCCCTACGATGTACTTGGTACCCCAGTCTTTAGTGTGCCTCCTTACCTGCTGCACTGACGCTGTACTCGCTGCCTCTGTCTCCTTGCTGGAGGGATATTGATTCTGATATTACCAGAGCTGCAAGCAACTCTTCTGCTCTCCGGCTGTCTTCACCTGTGTGTTCTGTGGTTGCGGTGCTTGCATGTTTTACAGAATAATCTGCCCT
>JRZD01020000.1:12338-24503 GCA_000826945.1 Eimeria nieschulzi
CTGCTGCTGCTGCATTTTGGGGTGTCTGATCCGCTAATCTTCTGTGTTTTGCTGCTCGTGCTGCTGTCCTGCTGCTTGCTGCTGCTGCTGTTTGAGGTGTCTGCGCTGCTGCTGTCCTGCTGCGGCTCGCCGCGGCCGGGGGATGGCGAGGTGATCGCCATAAACCCTAAACCCTAAACCCTAAACCCTAAATCCTCTCGTCAGCAGCAGTAACTGCACAGGAAAAGACACATAATTGCGCGTTGCCCCGGCAGCTGCTCAGGTGACCCTGAGGGGCTCCCGGGTGTCTGTTGAGCTTTTTCCGTGCAGAGCTCCCACAGAAGAATCTTGCGAACAAAACTATTTATAAATGGCGCTCGTACCGAGCGGCCGAGAGAAACACAAAAGACAAACAAAACAAACAAAAAGAGATTTAAATATAAGAATATTACTCGTCAGTTTAGAGACGATTTATTTTTCTTCCATCTTGGTGCCCTGCAGATGGCAGCGGCAACCGCCGGAGGTGAAACCCTGGAGTACAAACAAAAGCTAAAAATCTTTATTCAAATAAAATATCAATTTTAATTAAAATAAAAAGGTATTTTCAGTTATGAGAAATAGAAAGAATTTCCACAACACATTTTTGATGGGTCTGTCGAGGGGGCCCCCCATGTGTTACCATGAGTATGTTTGTCTGTTTCTCCACATAATTATATTTATTATTTACTTATTTACTTAAGTAATTACATTTATTATTTATTTATTTAGGGGTTTTCTATAAAGATTCTTTTTATCTCGCCATGGCGGTGCTATGGATTTCTTAGGAAACCTCCCGAGGCACAGCCGCCATCTCCACCATACGACCCACTAGCTGTCTATACACTGCAGCAGCAGCAGCAGCAACAACGTCGCAACAGCAGCAGCAACAACAACACGAGGCGCAGCAGCACGAAGACAGCAGCAGCACACCAGCAGCAACAGCAGCAGCAGCAGCAGAGACAGCAGCAGTAACAGCAGAAACAGCAGCAGCAGCAGAAACAGCAGCAGCAGCACAACAGCAACAGCAGCAGCAGCAGCAAGCGGCAGTAGCTTGGTTTGGAATGTCCTATCAAGCGAGTGACCTCAAAGGAGACCCTCAGGGATCTCTGGACTGTCTTTTGAGCTGGTTCGTCTCCATTTACTTCCTCGCAGCAGCAGCAGCAGCAGCAGCAGCATTTCGCTTTCCTTTCTTGGCTTTCTTTGCCACTCATGGAAAAACGCGCCAGCAGCAGCAGCAGCAGCAGCAGCAGCAGCAGCAGTGCAACAGCAGCAGCAGCAAGTTTTTCCTGCTGCTGCAGTGGGCAAAGGCAAGGGACTGCAGCAAGCTTCGGTTTCTTGATTTCTACATCATCGGGTGTCTCCTCACCTGCTGCTGCTTGCTGCTGCAGCTGCTGCAGTCGCGGGAGCTGTGCCGGCTGATGCCTCTGCTGCTGCTGCTGCTGCACCTGCTGCGGCGTTTAGGAGAGCAGCTGCTGCTGGTTGCTTCTGATGTTTTATCTCGCATGCATCTTGCCTCCTATCTGTTGGGCTGCACGTGAGGCCTGCCCCTCCTGCTGCTGCTTCTGCCCTTTTAGCCGCTGCTGCTGCTGCTGCCTGCCGTTGCTGCTGTTGCTGCTGCTGCTGCCTGCCGTTGCTGCTGCTGATGTTGCGGCTGCTGCTGCAGATGCTGCGTTTTCTGCGGTGGATGGCAAAGCAACAGTTGAGGTGTAGCGAACTTACCTCTGCTGCTGCTGCTGCTGCTGCTGCTGCTGCTGCTGCTGTTCCTGCTGCGTGCAGATATTACATCGCCACTCCCATTGCATTTCTCCTAGCGAGCAAAGAGGGTCTCCAGCCGCCGCTGCTGCAGCAAGGCGTCTCTTTGTTTGTGTTTGCTTCTGCCAACTTGCTGCAGGTGAGTTCAGGCTGCTCCCCTGTGGAATGTCTCTTTAGGCCCTTTGGAGCTTACTAGAAGCTTCTGCTGCTGGCGCAGCGTGTGCTGCTGATGGATTGTCTCTTCTATCTGGTCTCCTGTCTCGTGTATCATGTGTCTTGTCTCCTCTATTATGTCTCCTGTCTCCTGTCTCGTGTATCATGTGTCTTGTCTCCTCGATTATGTCTCCTGTCTCCTGTCTTCTGTATTATGTGTCTTGTCTCCCCCATTATGTCTCCTGTCTCCTATCTCGTGTATTATGTGTCTTGTCTCCTCGATTATGTCTCCTGTCTCCTGTCTCGTGTATTATGTGTCTTGTCTCCTCCATCCTGTCTCCTGTCTCGTGTATTATGTGGTTTGTCTCCTCCATTATGTCTCCTGTCTCCTGTCTCCTGTCTCCTGTCTTCTTTTCAGTTTGCTTCGCATGCAGTCTTTGCCACGCTGCGGGCGGGGGGAGTTAAGGAGGACTCCCCTCAGCCGTCAATGGGGGGCCCCTCCATAGATAAAAGTACAGCCGAGCCCCTAGCAACAAGACAAGGGCAAATTCGCTTTCATAGCAAGAGTATTAGCAGCAGCAGCAGCAGCAGCAGCAGCAGCAGCAGCAGCAGAGAGGGAGGAGAGGTGCCTTTGAAGTATGGGATACCAAGGGGGCCCCTCTTCGCTTATGTCAGCTGCCCTCATTATCTCGCTGAGGTTCTGATCTACTTGTCTCTCTTTTTGGCTGCTCCGCACATTACGAGGTGAGCTGTTTTTTGCTTCCGTGGTTCTTCGCTGCATGCGCCTGTCTGTCGCTACACAGTCTGTCTGTACACCTCAAGGATGCGTCTGTCTGTCCCTAAACGGGGAGACTGCTCAGCTGCGACAGAGAGACTGTCTGTTTCGTGTGTCTCCTTGCAGCTTCTGTTGTTTTTTCTTCGTCGTCGTCTGTATGGCCACCAACGGTGAGAGAAAGCGGCAGGCAACAACAGGAGAACCGCATTAGAGACAGAAGAGAGACAACAGAGAAACAGAGACAGGCAGAGAAACAGAGACCATTAAACGTAAACAGCAAGCACGCGAGCCAGAGATAAATAGGGAGACAACTGTACAGACAAACGGGAAAGCACAACTAGACTTCTTACTTTCTGCTGCATTCTTGGGTGTACGTACAGCTGACCAGGCCCACAATTGGTACCTCAAGACCTTCGGCTCTTCTTACCCCAAGTAAGGCCCCTCTCCTGCTGCCGCAGCTCTTCCTGTTGCTGGGGTGTACAGGCAGTTTCCTTCTTTTGTACAAGGGCCCCCCGAGACGCCTCTTTTTACATCCATAGATGTGACTGTACATACAGCTGAAGTGTGTGCGGTACTACGCAGGGGGCGGCAGAGATTAGTTCCCTTTCTCTTTTAACGTAATGATTGGCTTTTCATGTTTGCTACTTCATTTTTATTATTGGTTTAATTATGAATGTCTCTACTTGCGCACTACTCTGCATCCTTGATAACAACTAACAGACACTCGCCTATAAAGGCCCAGGGCCCCACGAGACGTAGAGACTTCCACACACAGGGGGGCCCCTGTATCTCTACCTGGGTTAGAGCGGGTATAGCGCCATTATTGGGAAGTGGTTGTTCTTGCTTTCCTGGCTATCTAATGACTGGTTGAAGTGTACGTACATCGCAAGCTAGCCAATGGAATTGAGGTGTATGTGCACCTCAAAAAAGGAGTGCCAGACTTTATTCTTTGCAGTCTAGTGGAAGTCTGAGACGCATGCACATTCTAAGTCAATTGAGTTGCATGTGCACTTCAATCTAATTTAGGAAATATTATGGTGTACGTACACCTTCAGTGAAAGTATCCCAGGGAGGCCAGCGAAGCTGTGGCTGATGCCGGCCGAACCAGCCAACAATACCATTCCCAATTAACCCACGACTCTCTTCTAACGCAATGCTTTTCTCTCGTTTTCCAGCTGGTCGTTCTGGCGCTGTGTGCTAAGGCCCCCTCAGCCTGCGACTAATTGGGGGCATACACACAACTTTGTAGGTGCACGGCGTCACTCTGCTCCGTTCGCGCGAGACCCTGGCTGGCTGGCCAACTCAGCGACCATCCTGGTGATGCCTTGCACGCAGCAGCAGGTGCAGGGGGAGAAGGGAGGAGGTGTCTCCGTGGAAGTTTTTAAACGGATAAGAGTAGCAATAGAATGCATTGGTAGGCATCGTGTTGTTGAGGCCAAAGAACGCAAACACAGAAAAGCAACTTCTTGGTATGAGTAGAGGTTAAGGAGAGAACGTAGATCTAAGATACGAGCTTGGGCTCGAGGAGCTCCGTTAGTTACAGGGGCGACAGTGCTAATGCTCCTTCCAGTCTCCTTTCGTGCTTTGAAGACAGCTTGAATGTAAATATAAGTTGTTTGGGACGTTAGAGTTTGTTTTTTGTTGTGGGCGGATGGGAAAAAGATACAAATATGTTAGGAGGAAGGAGCTGGCCAGGTGAGGCTAATTTCCCAGCCGCAAGTGTATGGCCAGCTGGCTCCAAGCTGCAGCTGAACAGCAGGGAGGATGTGTATGTACAGGTATAATTTTAATGGCCACTAAAAACGGGAAAAGCTTGCTTCTCCTCCTCTCAGCAAGCTCGGTTTTCTGGCTGGCAGATGCGCGTGGAAGAGAAACCGGCAGCTTGCTGTGGAGTAGCAATTAAAACTACTGTCTCATGGGCATGATAAGAATTTAAATACTTTGAAACCCTCTTGTGCGCTAAGGGAGCCCATGAAATATTACAGCCTGTGAGGGAACGGACAGAGTTGTATTTTTGTTAGATAAACAACACATACACTCCAAAGCAGGTCAAAACAACGAGACATCTCTTTGAAAACACAACCGATTTAGTTTGTACTCGCCGCCTAGCATACAGCCATTTGGGTAATCTTAGAGATCAACCCAAGACACTTAATGGTTCATGCAAATCTGCAGTTTTATAGCTTACACATACAAGGAAGTAAAGATAGACAATATTAGAGCATCAGATGGCTGAGAACGTATGTAAAGATATTACCGACATAAAATAATCATTACGCTTTTTTCTATGCTCCTAGAGTTATTCAACTAAGAGGCTTGAGAGGCGGAACGGCAGAAAGGGTCTAACAGTACGCGAACCAAGTTTCTTTTGCTAATGCAGATAGCCAATACAACACTCCTTATTATTGCCTTCTGGCAGGCACACAGTGCCTCCATTAATTTTATAGTTTAGTTGTATTCTTAGGGTTTTGTGAAGTGCATAGGGAAAAGGCTTTGGAGTGGTGGGCGAGGCCTGCAAGGGGTTGGTAAAGAGAGTTCCTTGCTGGGTAGGCTGGTCAACACGTTTTAGTCTCTCTTGGCCGTAGGAAAAAAGGGCAATCGTGCCAATTCAACAAGCAATTATTATTATTTTTAAAATACTTTTATTTTAGGTATTCAGGAAGTTTTCAGGAGGAATCTATACGCATGCATAGGGCACACCTCGTGCCCACTTTGGCAGCCACAAGCGGCGCATCTGCAGCCAGAAGTGTTATGCGTTCTACGGGGGCTCCAGCAGCCCCCCTGGCGAGTTTTTAGGCTTCCTTTGCTGGCATTATTTCGAAGGATCTGCGGTATTTTGGGAGATCCTTGCAGCGAAGATGGCAGTAAGCTTATCCACTTTCCTCTTGTGTATTCTCACACTATGCCTGTGGGGTTTGCTGAAAGGCGCTTTTGAGGCAGTTTCTACGAGCTCATTTATTTTTATCGTGAAAAGGTTTTTAAAGAGCCTTTGTTGGATTATCTGTCTAGCAGCGAGGCCACAACTCCCGCTGCAAATCACCGGCAGCATCAGCAGCATGTGGGGGGGCGGGTAGTACAGCCCTTAAATTTGTACTGTGGATTTGTTTTCTCGAGAGCTTCATTTTGTTTATTTTATACTTGGGGTTTTTCATAGTTGGCCGTGGGTTGACCCGCTAAAGTGCCAGGGTCATATATTTACGATTGGTACTCATGAGGCTTCGTAGGGGGCTCTAGTTTTGCTTATCTACGGGAGAAATATGATGAAAACGCCGGTTGCTTCGCATGCATGGAGCCGCACAATTTGTGGCTTGTTTTTGCATGACTTTTAACGGGCGCTGCCGATGGGCTTATTTATGGCTTACCGCATTGTGTGTACTGGTTGGTGGGTGTGTGGATAGGACCGGTACTCCTCCCGTTTCTTGAAGCCCTTCGAGGGCGTGCCTCTTACAGAGGGCCAAAAGAAGAAGCAGGATCGCGATGCTGCTCTCATTGAGGTGCAGAGGAAGACTCTAAAGCTCATGCGCACTGTGAGTAGCCGACTGCTAATTACCCCCACTGTGTGTCGTGCTATTCGTCGGGTTCAATGCGTATTATGGCTATATTGCTGTATTTGTTTTCAGAAAAGGGCCGCCACTCGGCATGCTCTCAAGCTTCGCACTTACAAGTACATGAAGGAGTACAAGCTGCAACGCGAGGAGCTCATCAAAAACAAGCGCGAGGCTCGCGCGAAGGGTAAGTGAAGTGAACCCTTTGATCGAGAAGTACAGAAAAAGATATCTGCTTTTGTTTTGTTTTGGAGTTGCGGTTGGCGCATGGATGAGAAATAGACGTCTGATGCGGTCCCTTGACCGCCTGAAGAACTCTTTTTTAGTTTCAATCGCTTGCTGAACGCGCCAGAATTTCCATGCAGTACATTTGGGGTTTTACGTATTCCATGTTTTGGATTTGCGGTACTGCGTAAAGACGAAGCGGCGAGGGCAGCTGATGATAAACAATTATCCTTTGCAACGGTTTGGTTGCTTGCGGAATCCTTTCATGTTTCAATCGCTTGCTGAACGGCCCACATGCCATCTTGGCGCATGCATATGCATGAATATATTTTTGTTTTCCTTTCAATGTCATTGTTTTACGTATAATTATAAAGATAGCAGTGATGAAGTTTTGCTGATTCTCTTTCGCAGGTGACTTCTACAGAGAACCCGAGCCCAAGGTCGTTTTCTGCGTGCGCATCAAGGGTATCAACAAGCTTGCTCCGAAACCCAGGATGATTCTGCGGCTGTTCCGTCTGCACCAGCTGCACAATGGGGTTTTCATTCGTGTGAACAAAGCCACATTGGAAATGCTTCAGGCCGTTCAGCCCTTCGTCACCTATGGGTACCCCACTCTGTCTACCATCCGCAAGCTGATCTACAAACGCGGCTACGGTATGTCAGAAATGAACCGCTTAGCGGGTTTTTTCCTGATACACATGATCGCAATGAATAGAACATTTGAATTTAATGAAGAGTTTGTTGCGGTGGGTGTTTTTTTATGTTCAGCTAAGGTCGGCGAGCCTGGCTCCAAGCAGCGCGTGCGGCTGCAGGACAACGATCTTATTCAAAAACACCTGGGAAAGTACGGAATCTTTGGCATTGAAGACCTAGTTAAGGAAATTTACACCTGCGGGCCCGCTTTCAAGCAAGCCAATGCTTTCCTATGGACGTTCAAACTCTCCTCTCCTCGCAAAGGTTTTAAGTGCAAGCGCCATGGTTTCTGCGAGCCCCGCGCCGGTCAGTTTCTGCACTTGTCGATTTTTTTGCATTTTCCCACCTCATGTGTTTGGCTAATTAGCGATATTTTTGGTTTGTGAATTTATTTAAAATCGGTTTCGTCTGTAAAACGTTTTGGTATTTCGGATGGCTAACGGGTGCAGTACGCGCAACGTGTATGGCCTTCAGGTGACTGGGGCAACCGCCAGCAACTGATCAACGAACTCATCAATCGGATGTGTTGAGTTCTCGGCGATGCTGCTATGGGACTGCTCGATGGTGCTCCTGACGTGCAGCGCACTGAGGAAACGGAGGGCACCATGTAAACATCCTTGGGGGTGCACGTTTGCGGCAGCACCAGAATTGTGATAAAGCAAAGCCCATTATTTCCAACTATATGGGCAAGCATCGGCGTGTGGAACCCTTTGCATCATCGGGCAGGCGCTTCGACGCTAACAGGCACATTGAAAGTCCTGCTGTTCTCGATGTGTGAACGGCACCCTCGTCGCCTGGGTACATCAGGCTAGTAGAATGAATGCCAGATAGACATAGCAAGTCATGTAGAGGGGAAAGCTAAAGCCAACTTTGGAGAGCCAGCTTTCTGCAAGTGGTAGGCTAGCATCAATTGAATAGGTTTCATTCCAGTAATGATCGCCAGCTCAAACTAGCAATTGTCGTCCTGAGCTGCAACCGTACTCGCGAGACTACTGAGTCATTCAGTAACTCCGGCTACCTTTTCAGACGAGACGAATTTCACGATGTACGAACAACAAGCGCAATTTAGTGAGATGGCCGACCGGATGATAGAGAGCCGTCAGTAGACCCGACAATGGCACGCATTTGTCTTTATTCTGCTCCCTCACAGCCTTTATATAAACAGCATTCAAGAGGTGCACTGCTGACCGCCAGTTCATTCTCTAACTAGGAGTCAGTTCAGACCAGTTGCGTATTGTAATATTAAAAATAATGTGGCTAGCAACAAGCTAAAAATTCAAATGGTATTAATTTAAACGGTATTAATTCAAGTGCTAAGAGATGCCAGGTGTGACTAAGCAGAATAACTTCAGCAGTTGAACAAGGAGTTACAGACGGGGGAGGCCTGCGATTGCCTTATTTACACCATGAGAAAAGCTCACGGCAAAATAAACTAAAGAGGCGCATCACCGGATGTGGATAACAGCTACATCCTCTAGAATGCACAAGGCCAGCTAGCGACCCACAGCCAACCGCCGACCACTTCGAACGAAACACAAGACAGGAAGTGGGGCCGCAGTTCCTCCCGCCTGCTCATTCCACGCCTACGCTGAGGGCACTTCGATTTCGCCAGAGTCGATCTCTGCTTGCACATCACCGGGCGCCTTACCGTCCACCGTACAGCCAATGGAGTAGCTGAAACCGCAATCACCACAATCACGCAAACGATGTAATCTTCATTTGCAAATATATATTTCATAATACAGTAAGTCTATTTATATATATATATATGTTATACAATATACAAAGATACTTCTGTTTTTGCGTACCAGGTACCTAGAATCTCCTTGACGGTGCCTGAAAATTCGTGTGCCTGCGACTTGGATCGCATCGTGCGGGCAATCTGAAATACTTGCTGGAGCGTAAGGTTTCCATTGTGTTTGATATTCTTAACCTTCTTCCTGTCGCGCGGAGGCTCCTTAAGCTCCTTAATGATCAATGAAGAAGCAGTCGGAACAACCTCTACAGCTGCCTGACGGTTCTGAACCTTCAGGCAGACTGTGACTTTCAGCCCCTTCCATGCCATAGTGGCCTTTGCAATGTCATCACCAACCTTCTTTGGCGACATACCTAAAAAACCAGCAGATTCCATGAATACAAATGATCCAGATTTCGGTTGTATCTGCACCTAATAATGCCGCTAGCACGCCAACGAGCAGCAGTCGGCGGAGTCAGAAGCATTTTCGCAAAAAAAACTTGAAATGAGCAGGATTTCATGCGTGTTTTCGCCAAGCGTATTTTCCACACTCACCAAGAGGGCCGAGCTTTGGCGCTAAGACCGAAGAGGCACCGACCTCACCGCCAGTCTGGCGGAGGAAGACTGCAGAAGAAACAAGCACAAACAACAACTGAACGCCACGGGCTTCACAAAAGCCCCACTGTGTTCCTATCCCTCAAAATAAAACAAGATTTGTGAATGGCGTTCTATGGGTGGACGGAAACATCACCGCCAGAAGCCCGACACAAGGCGGCAACAACGACATGTACGGCTGAAAAATTCAAGTAGCGGGCTGCAGCTGTTGCCACTGGAAGTCGAAACTGTCCCAGCGGGTATATTCAATTGTATTTGCTTTGTAAGAAAACTCGAAATTCAGTTTTCAGGGAGAAAAACGATTCAGAGGCTGCTGAGGGTGCAGGCTGCGTGGGATTTGCTTACTGTACTTGACTTCATTCGGATCGTGTTTCTTGGCCATTTTCGCTATGCTGCACTTTTAATCCTTTTAGCCACGAAAATAGCCAGAAAAGAAACGCCCCACAGGGAGAAATATGGTATCTCTGCAGGGCAGCCAAGGTATCATCAAAGCAAGCCCTAAGGCGCTGGCGGGCTGCCTGCTGGTAGCCTGACGTTACCTCGGGGCTTTATCTCCATAGTTTCAGAGTTCCAACTAAAAAATATGTTGTAAAAGTCTTTACTGAGTTTAGTATAGTTAATTAGGGAGACCAGAAATGGCTCCATTAATCTCATTCTCATAAGCAATGTGCCGAACCACTCGCTCCTTGAATACATCGCATGCAACGTACGGATGTGTACCGTGGGGGTGCCGAATTTACTCTTTATTCCGTCTTCATGCGCATTAATCAAGTACTTTAATTAAGTTTATTAGAATTTTTGTTTGCCGGTAAACCAGTACAACTCTGGATGAAATAGAACACCTTATCTCCTGCCTTGTTGAGGAGTGGTTTCGTACCTCCTTGAGTCACAATTTATTAGAAAAAACCATTTGGTGACTTTTTAATGATAGTAATATTGTTGTTTATAATTTTCTTTGCTTTTTTTTCTGCCGTAGATCAATCTAAGAGGTGGCGTCAGGCCTATGGCCATTCATGTGGGGGGTGCTGGGGTGTGCCTCATTCATTCGGGCAGCGTGCAGCTAGCCATGGCTAGCCAGTGCTGCTCTATTCAACTGTGCCTAATAATGAATATAAGCGCAGCTGGATTAAATACTCATCAAGGTGTTAGCTGATTATATTAACAACACTTTCTTTAGTATCTTGCACCCATGCAAACCCTCTAAGACGCATCAGCAGCCTTGAAGCCGCTTGGACTTCTTTATTTGAGCCCAACACGCATTGAATGCACCTTCAACTTCACCTCACAAACTTCCTCTCAATCCCACACCCAAACTAGCAAACATAGAGAGGAAAAAAGATGCGTGATATGTCGGCTTCTAGGTGTCTTCCAGACGCAATTCTTCAGTGTTTTTAATTATTGATATTTGTGGAATGTCTCGAGATTTCCTCTTGCGGCGATCCGAGACCGCGAGTGCGTCCTCATCTTCATTTCGTCGAAGTGCGAAACTCTCACAGCTCCGTTTAAACCGGTCCAGGTAGAACGGAATTGAATGTGAATTTTTCGTTTTCCAGAGGCACGCTGGAAATTTGGATTTAAAAAATAAAGTTTGTGCGCCTTTCCAAGGTCACCTGCAACATTCTCACTGTCTTGGTGGTGGTGGCCTTGCGAGTTGAGCATAAAAGAGCGCAGGTCGTGCGCCGCTAGTCAAGCACATTACATTGGTAATCTCCGTGTGTATATTGTCTGTTCCGCCCCGCCTTTACATGCGTCTCGATGCATACCCAAGTTGGTTTTAGGCTGCATCTGCTTATCTTAAGTTTACTGTGGAGTTTCAAAGCAGGGCTGCCCATCTGGGCCGCCTCCAGCCCTTCCAAGTCCCGGCCTTTGTGATTGCAAAATAGGCTTTATTTGACTTTCTGTATCTACATCAAAACGCTAAAGGCCTGAACATGGCTGCCCAAGTTCTGCCACAAATATTGAAATACATTAATAAGTGCTACAGATTCCCTTAAAATTCACATTACCAACTGTAGAGAATTTCTTTACCTGTATGTCAATTAACCCCAGTTAACACATAAGCACATACAGTTCGAAAAACAAGAGCGCAGCACACCCTCGGTGCTTCAGTAGAACACGCCTGAGCCGTCATTGTCGTGGTCCTCCACAACACAAGGTGCAGTAGATGAAGATAGCGATTTTGAGAAGCCGGTTTGTAAGGGTTTGTTAATTGCATGCATCTATGGGGCTGGGAGACGAGGCTTTTGGGGTGTATCGAAATGCCTGGAGGCAGCAGATCTTTGACCAGAGCTCTCTAAAAGAAAAAGTCCTAATTCTAATCTGTTTGCCGTATTTAGGTTTTAGCCAGAGTAGATGAGGCCTTCTGTTGGACTGGCGTCGAGGTAGCCGTAGCTAGCAAAGGGACGTTCCGTTGAGAGGACTTTGATGGGAATCCAGTAGCGTCCTTTCCCTGTTGTTTTGCTTTTGTTTTCCGAGAAAGAAGAAAGTCGGTTTTGAGGATTCAGCGGTCTTTAAAGCGACGGAAGTTGGGGAGTTTGGATTTTGGGTGCGGCAGCTAGCTGTGTGTGTGTCTGCCTTTTCTGGGTCTGGCCGTCTCAGCGGAAAACCGCTCCACGTTTTCCTAAGCTATAGAACCCTGCTGCTGTTGCTGCTGC